>PVLA01008836.1:0-83358 GCA_004027455.1 Hydrochoerus hydrochaeris | reverse complement strand
TTGTTGTGATGAATAGAGAAGCAGGTTGATATTCTTCAATTCACTTCCAAAACACTTGCAAACAGAGAACAACTCTTCCTGTTTGTGCAGTTTCTGGCAGCGAACTTCTCCCGGTTCTAAACAATGGTACCACACACCATTCCCGTAAGACAGTAGCACGGTTTCCGCGAACCGCAGTGTGCTGCAAATGGTGTGGATAATTTTCTGTCTCACTCCCATCTTTTACTGATTGCTGGCCTTGTATCTCACACAGAGGCTTTTGTTCAGAACCGGTCTGGTGGGTTTTCAGCAAAGAGTGTTTCCATTCCATTATTCCAAGCTTGGTCAGTTGTCAGCATTATTCTCATCGGGGGGGACGGCAGACAGGTGGGCTAATTACAGGCAAAGGGAAGTTAGAAGGATTTTTCTTTTCAGTGTTTATCCAGCCGGATTTACGGTTGATCCAATCATCCCTTTACTGGTGGTATATAATTTAGACTGCCTCTTCCCTGTCTCTGTCTCTATCTCTCTCTGTCTCTGCCTCTCCCTGTCTGTCTGTCTCTCTCTTTCTGTGTCTCTATCTGTCTCTGTCTCTGTCTCTGTCTGTCTTCCTTTCTTTCTCCCCTCCCTTTTCTCTCTGATAGTTCCACACATCTCAGTACTTGTAGATCAAGTTAAAACCTCGAGAGCTGGCTGAGGGAGCAAATTATCCACACAAGAGCCTTTTGTGATCACCGCTTACCGAATCCAGCATTGGCCTCCGTGTGGGTATTTGCACAGTACACTCTAATTCCAAACACAATTCCAGATTTGTCTGAATGCTTCCCCTCTTTAAGAAGTAAATTTCTCAAAGCAGCTCCATCAACTTGGTAAGGAAAGGCTATTACAGCCACTTGGGTTCCTGTGAGGTGACCCCCAAGAACTGAAGTTTTCGCTGGGGACACTCACCCTGTGCGTGGCCCAAATCCGTAGAGTTCCCTTGCAGAGAAGACACGGGAAGTCCCGGTGTGCCACCCAACCACAATCTCTAGTGTGTTCTTAGGACGCCTCCAGAGTGTGACTAGTTATGTGTCATGCACCGAATTGCATGGAAGAGTTCATGATTGAATAGTGCTCCAATCCACATGTGCTGAAATGCTGATTTCCACAATGTCAGAATGCGGTCTTATTTAAAGATAGGTCTTGAGTGATGAGATTAAGGCGCACTTAGAACCTAAGACGGGTACTATGTAGCAGGACTGGTTTCTTCGTAAGAAGAGGATGCAGCCACGCTAAGGGAACCATGGTTCAAGGACATAGGGGACAGACAGCATCTCCAAGTGGAGGAGAGAGACAAGTCAGAAACAATAGTCATGCCCACACCTGGACTTTGGAGACCCAACTGCCAAAGCTTCTTTCTTTTCCATATGGTTTACTTCATGACACCAGAAAGCAATTGGATAGAAATGCTTTCAACCTTTGCATTTTTACCAATCCCGTGTTTTGTGAATTGACAAGAGAGGCATCATGGTCTGTGATGACGTTCCAATTTGCTTAGCGATAGGTGATTATCTCAGATGACTTGGATCAACTAACACTGCCCAAAAAAGCAGCTTTTGTTAACTGTGTTACTCTAGTTCACTGAAGTTCCCTCACTATAATAGTGAGCTTTTGATGTATCCCAATTGGCTTTTCAAGTTAGAATTATTAACTGACAAGAACACTGTAGATTGTAGTCCATTCTTGTTGTTTCCTGAAGCATATCTTCCAGAACAGATAAATATTTGCCAAAAAACTTAAACTAATGCATGTAATACCTCGTATCACTGTACTGATCTGAGATTTAATATGCTTTAATACATATTGCTTGATCCCAGAAATATTATGAAGGAAAGCAGCATTTTATTTTTAACCTAGAAACAGAAAGAACAACAATTTTAAGGAGCATGTGGAAGTATTTAAGAGCATATCTTTGGAGTTGATTTAACTTTCTGCAAATATCCTATTCTAGCAGTTCTATTCATCTACCTAAGTTTGAATTTCCTGATCTGCTAACTGAAAGGAAATTCAAAATTCAATTTTGTTGCTCCAGAATGATGAGATAGCTGAATGAGCCAAAAAAAAAAAAAAAAAAAAAATCCATGAAAGGTTCAATGGAGATACTGGAAAACGGTCAGTGGAATTTTTTTTTTTTTTGTTTTTACCCAGGTTATACGTGAAAGTGTGGGAAAACTGACACCTGAATAGCACCACTGGAGTATTTTCTCCTCGCATCTCATTTTTGTGCCCGTATGTGTCATGACAAACACTTCAGTTCACAACAGACTGCATGAACAAGTGCAGGACCGTAGCGCATCATGGAGCTATAGGTTTCCTGTGCATCCCTCATGTGTTTGTGAGGAGATTTCTGTGACCAAGGTAAGGGCACTACCATCCTCACGCAGATAAAGCACACAGCACACACAGTTGTGTTCACTGGGTATAATTCCTGGTGGGGATTATAAGCAGCTGTGAACGATGCCTTTTATTGTTATTTTAGAGTACAGCCTTCTACTTATAAAGAAATAAAATTTTGCTCTAAATTATGGTTTTGATTTAAAAGGGTTGCTAAGCCCTCACGTGTCTGGAAAGTCACTGGGCTATGGGTGCTTAGAGTGATTTGTTCTTTGGAGGTAGGGACTTGTCAGGACAGGAAATCCGCTGTGTGTATGACTCAGTAGGGTGTGTCTCTCTTCCTGGATCTCCCTTTGTCTTGGTTACTTTTCTCTTGCTGCTGCAACAAAATACCCAACACCCACAGTGAAAGAGGAAAGGCTTATTTAGCTCACTGTTTGTGGAGGTTTCAGTCCATCATCAGCTGGCTCCAAGGTAGGGTGGCATGGCACGGGGGCAACACTTAAAGGCAGCAGTCAGAGCAAAAGAGGGAAACAAGCCTCTTCTCCTCCCTTAAATTGTACACACAGGGTGGGTTTAGCACTCACAACATGTCTTGTACAACCTTCCTCTTGTACAGGGTGAGGATATTTACAAAGTAAGGACCCTGCTCCCTGCTGAGTCTCTTAGTTAAACTTCTAAACTTCTGAAGTTGACAAAGTGTATCAACCATAGCATCTTTCAATATCTCTGCTCCCAGAATCCATGCAGTGAGAAGCTTTCTTCTCCAGACTTTCCACCCTACCTTCCTGCCTTGGAGCTGGCCAGCTACGGACTGAAATGTGAACCAGAATACGCCACTCCTTCATTACATTGTGAGCATCTGGTGTTTTGTCTCAGAGATAAGGAAGGTGAATAAGGCATTGAAAAAGGTATGCTGTGTTAGCCAGACATAAGCTCACGCATCTTCTGTCTATTGATCTTGATCGCATAAATTGTTTGTGCCCCATGATTGAGCTGTATTCTCTAGATTTGCTCAAGTACCACTATCATAGTCAGAGGACCGTAAAATCGTCTAGCAGTGCCCTTCTCACAATGCATCCACATCAAGAAAGAAGACACAGCTATATATTTACCACGCATTTGAAGCTAGCTCCTGAGAAGTGACTTCTCAGATACTAACCCTACCGAAGTCACCTGAAAAACTGCCCTTGTTGTGCTATAAACACAAAACTATCAAAAATGGGGTAGCCTTACATATTTATAAACATACTTAACACTTCAAATGTTCATCTCCAAAGTGTTAATCTCTGGAAGGTCATCCACAGAACAATGAATTCATTGTCCTACTTAGAATTACCTAAACACCACAGAAAAAACAAAATATAAACTTGGCAGACTCAACCAGATTTGCCATCTGGATTTGAGAGTCTCTGGTTTTAAATCTCAAATGCAATGCATTTATTTCAAATATAATTTTCAGTCCTTTTGGGACATGTGTCTTTGGGTTTTTGATGACAGTTTCTTTCTCATTTTCACTTGCAATGTCTCAGTTTGTTTTTAGGACCAGCATCCAGGTTTGTTCATGAGAACATTATAGCATTCCAGCAGACACATGTCCCTAGAAGCCAGTAACAAGTTTAATCAGCCCCTCACTCCTGTTTCCTGTTTGCTGTCCAATTTGGGGGCTGTTCATGCTGCGTATGTTCCACTGTTTTCTTTTCACGCTCAACTTATACTTCAAATCAATTTCAATCATCGGGTCCTTGGTGACACTTGAATTTGAGAGCCTTGACTCAGAGCTGCTGAGTGTCACTTCAGAAGAAAGCCAATCTGGATATGTCAAAGAAGGATCAAGAAGAGGGCAGGAAAAAAATGAAAGTTAGGAAGAGGAGGAATGTTGCAACCACCAGGGATGTGGAGATTCTTCCTGTGAAGGGCTTTGAGAGCATGAGAAAATAAATAAAAGACCAAAGCTAGGGTCATACTGGCCCTTGCTCTCCTGATGGGAGGAAAGGAAATGCCCCCTCACTATAGGGGTGTTTATTTATACATTTAGCAAGTTAATGTCATGTGATGCCCTGTTGCCTAGTCTTGGGATCTGGAGTCACTTGTTTCTGCAGCTCACCCTGGGCAGTCTTTCCTCTCAGACCTCCTGCAGATGTGGTGAATTTCTAGCTTCAGTGGCTCCCAACAGCTGAAGGCTCTGATGCATGAAAAAGTAGATAAAATGAAGTCAAAAGATTTTGAGTGATGAATGCATTGCAGTTTGTATAATAAATCAAAATATAGTTGGAATAATCTCTTTGGGCTGGGAAGGCACTTTACAGCCTGAAAAAAATGAAAGAAAAATATTAAAAGAACGAAACTATTGCTGAGCTTGTGCAATTGACAAAGATCAGAGAAATTGAAAGAAAATTGTGGAACGTTTTCAACTATTACATTCCAGTGAAAAACCAGATCTATGTCATTTTTTTTTTCAGCATGCAATTTTTGTAGAAGTAAACATTGGCATCCTTTTTTGTTTTTTTTTCTTTTGTGTGTGTGTATATATATATATATATATGTGTGTGTGTGTGTGTGTGTACACACACACAAGATAGATAACTATACTACTAAATTTTGTAAATTCATCAAAAAGAACAGTTTGTGCTTTCACTGTAGGATTGCTTGGTCATTTTTTTATGCCTGAATCTTGTAATCTGAACATCTACTTTTCAGGTATCAATATGCAATGTATTAATTAGTGTTGATTTCCTACTATTTTTTAAAATTCTCTGTTGGTTTTATCTTTTTTGTTGTTTTATTTTTAACACAAAAGTTTTAAAGAACCTGGTCTGTGTTATTGTCAGAGGACTCCTTGCTTTGGGTCTGCTTGAGAGTAGGCTGTGCACTCATGGAAGATTCATTTGCTCTGGTTTGCATGGCTGCTGTAAGGAATTTAAGAGTCCAGGGCTGTTCAAATCCTCCCACTCACAAAGGCAGAGACTCGGCTGCCATCTTGCTTTCACAGATGGCAATGAACATGTATGATTCAGAGAAATTTCCTAGGGCAACTGGGGAAAAGAGGACCTTCCTCCCCTCAGTCTAACACAACTGTTGACAAAATTGGAATATCTATCCTTTACTATGCTCATGCATGACTTAATGTTTACTATATTTGTCTGTTGTTTGAGTTCCTGTGATTTCACTGCACACATGTTCTTGCCAGTGACTCCTTTTCGTGAATAGCACTGGTTTCCTGCTATAAGCAGCAGAGCCTAGAAGGATCATCAGGAAGCAGGGAGGCAGATCTTTCTCAGATGAACAGAGGATTGAGAGATAGAGGGCATGGGAGTGAAGAGAGAGAAAGGGCATGAGAGAGGAAACTAAAACGCGTCAAGTGGACCTACCGACTCCACACGAGGAACGTAGACATGTCCTTCAAAAATGCAGCAGCAAAAATACAAAACATTATACAGCCTAGCTGTGCATGCGTGGTCACTTTGGAGACCCCCACCCATATATATTCTGTTATAGAAAGCAATCCAAAAGAAGGGAAGGAGAGGAGACATCATTTAGTAAACCATTGTGAGCTGAGCGTAGCGGATTTACTTGGAATTCTTGCTACCGAGGAGGCTGAGGCAGGTGAATCACAAGTTCAAGTCCAAGCTGTGTAACTAAAAAGAACTTGTTCCAGAATGATAGACAGATAGATAGTAGATAGATAGATAGATAGATAATAGATAGATAGATAGATAGATAGATAGATAGATAGATAAACAGTATTATGGGTTTAGTGGTAGAACATTATAGCCTAGCACACACAAAGGCTGTGAATTCAACCTTTAGTACTGAAAAGAATGAAAGAATGGAGAAGAAAGGAAGGAAAGAAGGAAGGAAGGAAAGAATGGAGGGAGGGAGGGAGGAGGAAAGGAAGAAAGGAAGGAAGGAAGTGAAACAGAAAAAAAGGAAATATATATAGGTAGAGAGGAGGAGAGGGAAGTAGGCAGTGACACAGAGAGAGAGAGAGAGAGAAAAAAGGAAAAGATAAGAAAAGAAAATAAGGAAAAGGAAATAATATTATGTGAAGGTAGACCTAAAACTAGCTAAATATCATGAGAACCCCAGCAATGAGACCCTGCTGACGAATTCGCTATGTTAAGCCGCAATTCTCCCACGTCACGGACTGTCATTTTGTGGTAAGACATTCATTATAATACCCATGTTCTAATTCTGTCTCGGTCCTTCTTGTGTTCACATAGCACTACTTATGACACCTGGATTCCACATACAGAGATTTGCAGTTCTGAGCCCGAAATCTGATAAGTTTGGAAGTTTTGCAGCAAGAGACCGTAAAGAAGAGAATGCTTATCTGTACCAGATACGAAGCCGTGAGCTGAGATGGAAATAAAGGAAGAGGTGTCCCAGCAAAAGCACACCATTGCAGCCATTTCCTCAGGGGGACGTGAGAACACTTTCATTCTTCTTCCAAATGTGGTGGTCACTCCACAGAATCAGACAGGAGCAAGCTGGGGGACATGTGATAAACAGATTTTGTAGTAACATTGCTGAGACATGTTCCCAACTTTGAACGCAACATGTCATGTCACCAGCACTGATGACCCAAAGCATTGGAGGCATATTTTGGAGTAAAATGATGCTTTCTTTTTATCCTTATGAAAGTATCACTCTAGGCTATGCAGCCAGAGATGTGTGGTTGTGGTCCCACAAGATAAAAACACCCGGTGATCTTAGATTGTGCTAAGTTCACTGTACCATGTTTGCACAAGGATGAAACTGACTAACATTAAAGTTCATTTTTCAGAATCTAGTCCCAGAGTGCAGTGATGTGTAGCTGTATGAAGATGTGGAATTCCCTGCAGGAAGGTTTGTGGGCGTCAGAATCTCTTAAGGAGAGAATATAGTTAGTTTCTCGGACAACATACATCTTATGTACCAAAGATGCCTACACACACTTAAGGATGATCTCAGCTCACAGAATAGGTGGACATGGAATCCAGGTATGTAATTCCTGGTTAGAAATCGAGATGGTTTGGAAGCACAGGGACTCGAAATTGTTTTGGAAGGGCACGAAGGTTGTGAATAATGCTTGCAACTCAATAATGAATAGCACAAACATAACATAGCAGAGGAGGAAGGAAGTAAGGGAAAGCGTCTCAGACAAAGATGAAGGAACCCAGAAAGAGGGGAGCCACAGATGGGAAGGGCAGAATGCATTTCAGAGAGCAAACCAAAATCATAGAAAATGTCGACAAGAGGGTGTTCTTACAAGGATTTTAAGCTGAGTGTAGTGAATTTACTTGTAATTCTTGCTACTGAGGAGGCTGAGGCAGGTGAATCACGCATTCAAGTCCAACTTGTACAACTAAAATGAACTTGTTCCAGAATGATGATAGATAGATAGATAGATAGATAGATAGATAGATAGATGATAGATCTATTTCATGTAGGTTTTAGTTTCACAGAGGTGATTGGTGGTGCCCGTTTCACAGACGTGAGCGTTGCTAGGTTGCTGTTTTTCAAATGGGAGAGTGTGCAAAGAGAAGAGAAGCAAACAATGCAAACTTTTCACTGTGTATGCGTCCTCCCTCCTGGTCCGCCACACAGTACACTTGCCTACAAACGCATGTGGGAAAAAGCAATCGTTTCTCACTGCTCTTATTAATAGAATCAAGGAGATTATCCCCTTGGTGCACCCATTCCTGGTTTAAGAAAAAAAAAAAGGCAAAATGTTTTAAAATAATGGAGCTTCCCCAAATCCATGCTAATCATGAATCTCTATGAAAATCACATGTACCATGCATTCAAGTACCAGAACTAAGTCTTCAGGTCTGGCAGTGAGATGAGAAGACACAGGTGTAGGATGCTATTGATCTTTATATCATCATAAAAAGGAAGCGTAAGGGGTAACTGAGGAAGAACAGACACCTGTTGCTTACAGTCCTAAGGACTGCAAGACCTACACAAACAGACCCATGTATGACGATGGTCTTCTTACGGTGGGAGAAAGTGCGAGAACATGGAAGTCCCAGCTTGTTCTTCTACAAGGAAGCCCGTATCAATCCACTCAGGAGGGAAGAGGCTTCTCATGAATTCACACCTCCCAAAGCCATTGTGTGGAGATTAATTTCCCAATGAATCCTTCTGAGCAGACACATGCAACTCACCGCAAGAGAAAGATGGAAGGTGCGGAGAATATGGCATAGCAGAAATCACCCTGACTGAGGAGCTTTTGCACATGAGACGTTATGGTTTAGACCTCAGATGTCCTCCAGAACTCTACTGCACGCTGAGCTGAGTTCCTCAGTTGAATGTATGGTTAGAAGGTGGAGCTAGGTCAAAAAAGGCAGGTCACTGGTATGGCTTATCTCTAATTCTGGTTCCTTCCTCCTCTCTCTGCTCTTGGCTGCCATGAGATAAGTAGATTTCCTCCCCTATTTCCTTCCACCACGCCCTTCCTGCCTTGGAACCAGTCAGCCATGGACTACACCAGGAGCCACCATAAACCTCTCCAGCCCTGTGTCCCATTGACAGAGAAAGTGACTGACACAATATGGTTTAAGTGAGTCCTCAGAGTTTCACGTGTTGGAAGCTTGACCACCAGTTTGGTGGTGGTAAGATGTAGGACAAGCTTTAAGAGTTGGAGCCCAGTAGGAGACATTTGGTCAATAGGATAGTTCCCTAAAAAGGGATCAGTACTGATCCCAGGAGGCATGTCAGTTCTTTCAAGTTGCCAGGGCTCTCCAACTTCCTCTTTGTTCACATGACCTCTTCTCATTATATGTCTTCACTTCATGATGTCATCTATTATGATGCAACATAGCCATGGAGTCCCTCCTCAGAGGCCAAATGAACAAGGTGCCCCAGTCTTGACCTCTTTTATCTTCTGAAACTCTGCATCCCCAAAAACCTCTCTACACAGAATACCCAAGCTCAGATACTTTGCTATAGCAACAAAAAACTGATGAACACACGGCCTTTCACTTTGGTTTGCTGCTGTGTACCATTGCTGGATTTCAGGACTTTTTGCCATCTCCTCTCTCCAGTAGAAAATCATGTCGGATGAGGCTCTTTAATCTCCATCTTGCCACACTGAATGTCTTTTGAGGTTCATCTCATTGTTCTTAGTGCTGTAAGGCGTTTTCCTTTTGATACTCACTGGGACAAAAGAGAGAATTCCTTCGCTTGTAATACACAGGCACTAGGTCTAACTTTGATTGAGCAACAATCTCTGAATATGTAAGATTCAATTGAATCATATGTGCTGAAAAAGTGGTAATTTTGGTGACACAAAAATACATTGATAACCCTCAGGAAAAAAGCATAAACTACAATGCTTTTTTTTTCCTGACATTTATATTAGTAGTTGAAAAATTAATTTATCTCTGCTTTACCCAAGGGAATTATAAGAAGTTTAGCTACTGTAGATAAAAAAAAAAAATATTCCGGAGTAATTATAAATAGACAGCAGTAGCAATCAATTTTCTAAAGGGTTGATATTTGCATTCTGGTTCCTTACTTAATTGATACTGTGCGCTGATGATATCATTTTAATTTCTTCTCAAAGAATAAACATGCATACAAGATCAAGAAGCCTTTAAACTCATCATTATTTTTACATACCTTATTTTCCAACTTTACTTTTTAAAACCAAGCATATTTTATTATCTTATTGTACATGCTTTTCATTTTGATTTTTTCTATTGCCAGTACTAGATTTTTAATCTTTAAATTTTTTTCCTTTTTTATTCCTAGGCTGGGAGGTGCTTACTGTATTATTTTAACAAAGTATTTATTTCTGTATGGAAGATGTAGGATTTTTTTCTTCTTTTTTTAAACATCATCTAAATATTCAATAATAGCAGATCAAGTAATTAGAGAGCAACAAAAGTCTTGAAATTTATCAATCACTTTGTAAATTTTTGAGAAAAATGTTTACATCAGCCAAATTATTCTTTTAAGATCTGCCTATTAATTTTCTATCCAATAAGTTTCTCAGTCACTATGTTTCTCTCATAAAATATCTATAATATATTGAATCCACAAATACATAAATTTTGAGTAATCATCTCAGTAGTAAATGTATATATTTTTCTAAGAGGACAATATGCAATTTATCAACTAGTGATTTCTTACTGTTGATCTTTTTTTTGAAATTCTGTATTATCTCTACCCTTTACATGTTTTTTTTTCCTCTTTAAGTAAAAAAATAATAAATGTATATATTTATTTGGGCTCCATGGTTCTTGGAATGTTTAGAGGTTACATGAATTTCTCAAAGCGACAGCTCTCAAGATAGTGTTTTCCCTCTGTGGTTATTATTTTATATCACCTCAAGGTGGGCAAAACTTTGGCAGAAACTTATACAAAAATTTCTTTGTTCTGACTCACAGTTTAAAAATCAATTTTGGGCATTTGCAATTCACAGTGATGATGTTACATACACAGCTGTTTTTTTATTTTTATTTTCTTAGAATCTATTTGAGCATTTTCCTGAAGTAATATGCATTGGCTTTGCTACTGAAGCCTTTGAAATTCATGGCCCATTTGATAAACCAGACCTTGCTGCCTGTGATAACTGGTTTTGGAGTCACTTATGTGGGACAAAGAACAGATAAGACCACCATTAAATCACTCTCATCTTAACTGGTGCAAGTCCTGCATATCTATATTGATTCTTTTTTTAAAAAAATTGCAGACCATTGTATCTTTAGGTGATTTTCAAACACAGTTGGGATTCTTGAGATCTGTCTAGGTGTGGATGTCTAGATGGACCATTCTTTTGTTAAATAACAGTAAAAATACTCCATACAGACAGACAACCAAACTGTGTTTGCTACCTTCTATCTATCTATCTATCTATCTATCTATCTATCTATCTATCTATCTATCTACTTATCTATCTATCCATCCTATCTATCTATCTATCTATCTATCTATCTATCTATCCATCTAGCTCTGTATCTATGTGCAGTACAGGGGATTGAATCAAGGGTTTTTTCACAAAGCTACAACCACAGCCCTCTTTTAGTTTTTCTTTAGAGAGAGGTTCTCAGTAAGTCACTAAATTCTCAAGGCTCAACTTGAACCTGGGATCCTTCTGCCTCAGCCTGCTAGTGCGCTGGGTTTAGTAGTGTGGACCACAATAGCCAGCTGAAAGTATATAATTTACATTAAAAATTAGAGCCTATATTCATAGAATCAATAAATCTCCTTTTTAAATCTAGATCAGACCTGTAAATACGATGCAGTGAAGGGACTTTGTATCTCTAAATCCCATAAAGTTTAAGTGGACAGAACCAAAGAGTGACCTTACAGCGCAAGTGAAAAAATTATCACAGAATTAAGAAAAACCATGTATGCATGAGTCATAAACACAAGTTCAGTTCAGTGGAGGGTGTGTTTGATTAGGAAAAGGTGATAACATTAGACATTACCTGTTGGCAAAATTTTACATGGCCCTGAAAGCAAGCCCCACAGTTTAATTTTCCACATGTAAAAAACATCAAGAAATTGTCAATATGGAGAAAAATTAAAGGAGCCTCAACTTGGGTAGCATCTTGAAAAGAGAATATGCAGTATTACTTTGATATGACCTTAAATTTTCTAATTATCTTTATTTAACACATCCATCCTATCTTGAACTAATTAGAAATATATTGAAAAAGCAATAGTTGATATATATATATATATATATATATATATATATATATATACAGAGACTGAGAGAGAGAGACAAAGAGAGAGAGAAAGAGAGAGACAGACAGACACAACAAATTTGGAAATACATGTCAAAATTGGAAAAAAAAAAAAACTTTTGGAAGAGGAAATGATATCCATAATTTGAAGAGCTACAGTGCTTCACATGTAAATGTATTCAGTGGGAGTTGTGTCATTCAGAAAAATATTAAATAGAGAGCAAAGAAGAAAAACATCAGGGAATATCTACTACTCATCAATCACATGAATATCATAGAAGTTTGCCCTAAAACAGTCAAGACAGGAAGAAGAAGACACCATGGATGCTACTCTCTGGGCATTGATCAGAGGAATCTTACATTCCTGCAAATTAATACTAGTTATAAAAACACTGAATACAAATTAGACAAGTCATGACCAGCATGCCTATGGTCATCCCAGCTAACTTTCCCTTTTTTGGAAAAATAGATGGAGAATTTGAATATAAAATAACGCTGTTCTAAACTTGCGTATCACCCCATGTTTTTGGTACTGTTAATCTCTGTGGGAGAGGACAGAAGGAAGGAAAAGGAGATTAAAAAAATAGAGAACTGAAGGGGAAAGTGAAGAAAACGAGCTTGTACCAATGCTAAAGGAAGGAGCGAGGGTTAGTGTGCCTTAGGAGACAGGAGGTTAACAAAAAACAAGGAAGAGATGTGCCAAGGATTTGCACCAGCTCCCGGTAATCAGTATGATTATTGTTCACTGCAGGAATGTAGTACTGGGGCTGGAGGTTTAGCTTAGCAGCCTAAGTGCCTGCTTGGCAAAAGCGAAGTCGTGAGTTCAATCCCCGGCACCAAAAAAAAAAAAAAAAAAAAAAAAAAGAGAAAGGAGGAATGTAGAAAAAAAATTCCTGAGGGGCCATCCGTGTTTCAAAACAAGAAATTGCAGACGCAGTAGCCTGGGTGTGCATTTCCTTTGTGGGTACCATTCAGAAACACAAAATGTCATTCACCACAAATGCTGGCTGCCTTCATCCTGTACAGTTCTCTGCGGTTGCTGCTGTTACTGTTGTGGTTTGTCATAGCTGTGGTTTTCAGAACCAATTCCTCCGGACCACGTATTTCCAGACTCTGGGTTCGGGTGGGATGGCTTCACTAGGAGATTCTCCAGCATCGCCCCACTTGGCTGACACGCCAACCCTGGAATTTTGTCAACAGCCAAGCAGAGCCATGTATGTGTTTTTCTTTCCCTGGCACCAAGGCACATGAAACCCTGGCGGGGTGGCCTGAGTGACACTCACTGGCTGTGGGAAAGACTGCAGGGATAAACTCACTGAAGCGTTACCATCAGCATGACAAGCTCACTCTGAAACTGGCAGAGCCCGCAAAAGGATGCAGGGACTCCACCTTCCTCTCTTTCCCCTGGCAAAGCAAGGTGGTCAAGAACCACCATCCTGCAAGGATCTCACTACTACCTAGAGACACTTGGCCAACAGCACTCTTTTCTCTCCCTGCTTCAATGCAGCTACTGTTACTGAGGGTGTTTCTCACTGCCAGGCAGGGCTGTGGATTCCACTGCCAAGCATGATCTCTGGAGTCAGGGAAGCTCATTTCCTGCAGGCTCCTCTCTGTCTCTGACGGTCCACCGAGGATCCATTGCCATTAGAGAATTGATACAAACCAGGTCAAACAGAACCACATACTCACTCCCAGCTCCGTCAGCACTGGGTAACACAGATGCCCCATCTGCTGCCTGCTGGGTATAAGAATATATTGCTGAAATTAAAAGCGTCTCAGTATATGCACAGCTATGTCTATAGCGGCGCAATTAGCAATAGCTAAATCTTGGAAACAGCCCATACCCCCATCGATGGATGAATGCATGAAGCGAATATAATTGTTACATGCAGTGGAATACTCCTCTGGCACGAAAAAGGATAAACCTGGCACATCTTCTAGGCAAACAGATGCACCTCAAGAGCATGATTTTAAGTGCAATGAGTCAGGCACACATGTTTAAAGACTGCATTTGTTTTGTTTGTGTGTGTGATGAATCCAAGCAATAAACAGGAAGACCAAAAATGAAAGTGGATATTGGGAAAATAGGGAAAAAAAATGTTCAAATGGGAAGGGCAACAAAGGGAAGGTGGGAATAAGGATGCAAAAAGAACGGAAGGACAAGAATGGAAACCGAGTTTTGCAAATGGAGAGGGGAAATAGGCTTGAAGTGAGGGAGAGAGACTGAGCAAAAAAGAATTAAGACATATTATGTACAGGGACAGATGCCCTACGATGAATGTGACCGTTATGCATGGCAAATACGTACCAATGAAAAGTAACTTTAAAAAAGAAAAGGAAACTGCTTTTGGGAGTGAAGGCATTGGCACACACACAGCGAGGGATGGGGTTTTGCTTATCTTCTTTCTGCAGTCTCTTTCCCTTGCTTATCTTGTTCCACAGATAAGGAACTCTGTGGCATCAACCCTCACCCGGGAAGGTGTTTGCAGTTGCTCCTCTGTGAAGCTCTGATGTTTGGTAGGCTTTGTAGAACGTCATAAAACTAGGTACCATGCCTTCATTTTTTTTTCCCCTGCATTTTTTTGCCTTGAAGCCAAATGGAAGGATTTGGCACCGTCAAGCACGAGAGAGATTTTTGATAACCCTGCCGGGGGGGGGGTGTGATTTCTCTTTGGTCCCTAATCAGTCCTCCAGGGTCCTCTTTTCCCTCATACAGCTTTATCTTGGAAGCCTGGGGTGAAGTTTATACAGCACAATGCCAGGGCTTCAGCAGGGTTTGGCTAGATTTGCAGCACACGGCTGACCTCTCTTGCCTCTGTGATGCTCCATTATCCTCATGGGATCCCAGCGCTCCTCACGTCTAACCAGAATCTTGCAAGCCAGCCTACACAAACAGACTGCGATTCACCCATGCTAATCAGCCATTGCACCATTGCTGGTTGGAACAGAAAAGCAACACATCTTACCTAATGATTCCTCTACAGATGCAAGGACAAATTCCCGAGTCAGCAAAGCATTTCACTGGGACGTCTGTGTGTTTGCCATGTGTCAAGAGGCAAGGAGCAGCCACAATTCCAAAGCCAGGCAAAGGCACGAGGAAGCCAGCTGACTCTGAGAGCAGATCAGACGCCCTGCAGTGTGTGACATTTGCTCTACCCAGAGAAGCTGCCCCCTCGGAGCTTGAACCTCAGTCAGCCCTGTAAGGCTTCCCACATTGGCTCTTGGAAAGATGGCACTTTGGCTGACTGCAAAGATTGCTATCGTGTGTGGGAGAAGCCACAGTGTGTGCTGTGGACATTATAGAACGGGAAGGACAGTTATTACACCTAGAGGACCCACAAAGGAATGAGAAAGGTGATGGAATTTTACAGGGTGGAGTTCCACTTTCATGCATTATATCTGAGGGGCATCCTACGCCTGAGGGCTGTCCAGTTACACGCAGAGTCCTCTTCTATCTAACACAGCTTTAATGCAAAACCGTGCAACCGAGGAACTACCGCTGTTAGATCCTAAATGCAGTTTGCCTTTGTACATTTTCACAGCTCTGTCATTAACCTGTGAGATAAAGTTTGCTGTTTAAAAGTTATGTCTCTGATTTTTTTTTAAGTGCAGCGCACTTGTAAAAATCAATAAAAAGCCTGCTAGATCAATAGCTATCTCTCAACAGGACCGGCTGGCCGATCAATGTCTCCAGGAAGGGCATGTCTTAAATGTAAAATGACTACCTGATTTTCCCACACAGTGTCGTACCATAAAACTGAAGGAAACTTGTTTCCCAAGGCCGTTTGACAATCATATGCAAAACAGTAGCTCGGCCTAGATGGTATGAGCAGGTGATCACTTTGGGCTTCTTTCGCAGCCCCTGTTGGTGTGAACTGTGCCAGGCAGCAGAAAGGATGGCACATTTCTCCTGGAGAAAGCACAGAGCAGCTAAGAGAAAAGTGTGCATCCTCTAGTTTTGCTCAGAGGAAGATTAGATAAGAAAATTTTATGGTGAGAACAAGGGTGCAGTTGTTCAATATTATTATTATTATTATTTTTTTTTACAATCACTGCTGGTTCCATCTGCTTATATTTTCTACCACTTTCTGATGTTCCAAACATTACTGGGGTAAATGGGTGATTTAAAGAAGACTGTAAGTAGCACCAGAAAGATGCTCTTTTTATTATCAGGAAAATACTTTTGAGACTATAGTGGCATATGGTCGCAGAAGGACAGAAACTATGCAACAGAGCTTGTCTCTTTTTCTTTTTCCTTTTTTTCCCTAAGACTAGACTCCATGGCCGGGCATTGAGAGAACTGCAAAAATTTATTTTTAGATATTTCAGCTCTTGGCATTACATCTGCTATAAATAAGCGCTTCTTTAGAAAATGAAACGTAAAGGAAAGCTTAAGGAAATACTTCAACAGTTGGAATCTACTTGAGCCAAAAGGGAGAAAAGCACAGTTAAAGTAATCGTCTGCCCTTTGCATACCATGGCACCTCACTAGGGCGCTGCTTCCCACATCAGTTGTCACCAAAATAGTCTCATTAGCTGTCAATAAAAATTAGAGTGATTAAAAGCAAAACAGGCAAAGCATATAGAATATAGTTTCTTGGATTGACGAATGTTTTGCTATCATGTCTTCTATTTTGATTAGCCCATGTTTGCAATATGTAACATTTCCACTCCTCTTGGAGAGTTGTACCTGTTAACTACACATCAAAATTCTTTTTTCATCTCCTTCCTTTCCCCTCTCTCCATCTCTTATTCCACTTCCCATTTGAGAAAACTCTATTTCCCTGTTTCTTAAAATGTAACTTCTTTATTTATAATTTGAGTTTCTCATATAAGAGAAACCATGAGATATTTAAATTGCTGTGTCTGATTTATTTCACTTAATAAATTATGGCTTCAGGGTGTATATATTTCCATTCAAACAGTTCAAGTTTATCTCTCGTTATGGCAGAGCAGGATGATTGTGAAGTTCGCAAAGAATCCTTCTGTGGTTTGTTGACAATATGTTTCTGAAGATTTATATGTGGCAGCTTTCCTTAGCAGTGTAGCAATGCACAGAGGTGAATTCTGGAATGCAGTTGGACCAGGGAATTTTTAACTCCATGAAGAGTTTAACCCATCCTTGAATTCATAGTTCAGTGGACTTTTTTAGATGGTGGGAGCTAATTATGTAAAGTGGTTATGGTGAGTGTGCCTATCTTTTCTTTTCTGGCTTTTTATCTCTGTGTTCTCCCTTATGCCCTTCAACCTGGCTAACACAAAATGAGCACCTTTCTTCCACCATGAGCTTCCACCATGACACCTGACTTGGAGATAGGTGATTATGGACTGAATCCTCTGAAACCATGAGCCAAAATAATTTTTACCTCCTTTGAGTGGATATCTTCAAGTCTTTTGTTACAGTACCAGAAAGTTGACTAACAGAGTTACTGTGTCATACTTACAGAGATAAGTGGCCATTTAGAGCTCCCAGAATATGTGTGGGAAGTTAATATTTTTTAAAAGAAAGCATTAGTGGCCACCACAAAGATGGAGGAAACGTTGTAAAAAAGTCTAATAAGTGGATGATATCCCAGGATGTGACTGCTGACTGAACTCTTAGGAAAAGAAAAAGGAGAAGGAAGAAGACAGGAGAGGGGAGAAGAGGGAAGGGGAGGGGAGGGGAGGAGAGGAGAGAGGAGGAGAAATATTGCACTATTTCAGTATGCACAATTCCCCCCTCTTCTGTGGTGTTACTTTCACCAGTTTCAGTTACCTGGTTTATCAAGATGAAAAACTCAAAATTCCAGAAATACGTTGTTCACTAGTTTTAAATTGCAATCAATTATGAAGAGCATGATGAACTCTCACACTTTCCTTCCCTTTGTGAGAATGGTTGTGAGTCATGTCTCTTGTCTGGTGTGTCCACACTGTATATGCTACCTGCCCGGTAGTCATTTAGTAACTTTGTTCATTAATACTCATATTTCAATGTTGTTATACAGGAAACACTTATTTTACTTATTAATGATACCAAATCATAAGAATAGTGATATTGGCCATTAGGATATGCCAAGCAGAAGTCATTAAGTACTTCCATTAAGTGAAAAAGTGAATGTTCTCAACTAAGAGAAACAACCATACACGCAATTTACTAAGAACTGGTGTAAGAACGAGTGTTTCTATGCATCATATTATAAAGAACAAAAAAAGGAATTTTTGCGAGGTTTTCTGTCTTCTCAAGTTGCAAATTGTATGTATGTGAGAGAGACCACATTTATATAATTTTCTTTATAATGCATTCTTATAATTATCTTATAATTTCATCATATTTTGCTGTTACTGCACCAAATCTACAAATTAAATGTTATCATAGGTGTGTGTGTGTGTGTGTGTGTGTGTGTGTGTAAGAATATATGTAGGGCTGGATGCCAAGCACAGCTTTATCTATTCAGAGAGGTCTCCATCCATAAAGAGGGGTGACTAGTCTGGCCATTTCTCAGTTTTGATGGATGGCAGATTTCTACCTCTTTGAAGGACAGATTTCAGTGAAAGATGGAGACCCTTCGAGGGAAGCCATAGTCTTGAGCTTAAATTGAGGGATTAACAATGTTAAGAAGATGAATCATGAGACACCAATGAGGGAGAAGGTCGAAGTCAGCTCTTCTTTGTGGAAATATCAGAAGATGAGTGTGGGAGGGAAGCTTGTTCACACTTAATGAAGACCATGTTTCTCCTTGTGAGCGCCTTCATGGGAATACCAAAGCTCACACTGCAAAAGGTACGAAGATCCCCTGAATCAGAGGAGCAGGGGAAAATGCAGTGGAAATCCTAACCTTAAAAGGAAGGTCCAGCATCTTATGTATGTCTCAGCTGACTCTGGTTTTCATCGATTCAGTAGTATCACCCCAAAATATATGTCCTAACCCCTAGAACATACAAATGTGACCTTATTAAAAAAAAAAACAAAAAACTCCTTTGCAGGTATCCTTAGTGAGGGACCATTGAGATGAGGTCATCCTGGATTCAGGTGGATCCTAAATCCAATGACAGCATTCCTAAGTGGTACAGAAGATGGGACAGAGGAAAAGCCATGTGAAGACAGAGGCGGGGGATGGAGTGATGGGGCCACAGCCCAAAGGACAACTGGATTCTCAGGAGGTGGAAGAGGCAGGAAGATTCTCCTCTGGAGTTTGTGGAGGGCGCTGGAGGTCATTGTAATTGGTGGAATGGTTTCCATCAAAATAATACATTCCTGTTCTGAGCCTAAGAACACATGAATGGGACCTTATTTGGAAATAAAGTCTTTGAAGCTTTAATTATACTCATAGCAGATCATGCTGGAGATAGATACATGATGATTCCCAATCTCTTTCTCTCTCTCTCTCTCTCCCTCAAAACCCAATCACTTGCAAAGATTCTGCTTTATGTCTATACTTACCATACTTCTCGAAGATAAAATTAGGTGATTCTGAATTGCTTCTGCCATTTATTTCTAATCTCTTCTGTCAGAGAAATAGAAACCAACAGAAGCCCAACAGTAAGCGTCTTTACACCCCAAACTCTTGTCTTGTTGCTACCATATCTTCAGAGTTTGCTCCTTTTGCTTCTTTTCCACTCTGATTTGTTCGTTCTAGCATGTGGCTCCTTTTTAAAATCATGTTACTCCATTGTAGCACAGTGTCTGATATACGGTAAGCTCTGAGTCAGCAGTCTCTATAGTAACAATTAACAACTCACGGTTACTAAAAGGACTGATGTATGTAAAAAACCAGAAGAAAAATTTCAGCAGATCACAAATCTTCAGGTCAGCTATGTTCATACAGATTTCATTTGAAACAGACCACATACATTTTCTGGAAGCTATGCATGTTGCTTAATATGTTCTTTGCCAGAGCAACGCTTTTTTCTTCATTTCTTTGACTATAATGCGTAAATTCACTCTCGTGGGAGAAAATGTAAATTGAGGGAACTTGGGCCTAGGAAATCCTATGTGAATATGTGACAATTAGAACCTGTGAGCCTAGGCAAAACTGTGAAATCACACATACTTGGCTTATGCTCTGAAGTGGACCGTGTCTAACAGCGTCCTGAATCATTAAAGAATGGTCCATCACTCCCCACCCTCTTTCAGAAAGTTCTCAGGCTGATACCTTCATCAGATTTGGGCAAGCAGCATTATGAAAATGATTTTCAAAACCACTTCCATTAGAACACTTACTGGGGCACCCATGAAATATTTAGCTACTCATTATTTGAAAGGACAATTTCCAACTGAGTGCAACAGAACAGAAATTCACTAAGTTACAACATATTTTTTGTGTACTCTAGAAGAGAACCATTTATAAATGTGTAGTTTTTCTTTTTTAATCATTACACAATGCCATTGGTGTTAAAGTAAAAAGCCAAAACCCACTTCATGATTATCTTTGACATGTGTGTAATACTCACCTTTTTTTCGAAAGGTCTTTAAGGGAAATTCTTTGAGGCTCATTCTGAAATTAAATATATAAAGCCAGCATTATCAGCCTGGCTTCTGCAAACTTCCTTGTAAAGAGCAATAAAGTGAATGTTTTAGAGTTTTGGCTGGAAGAAGCAAAGTTGAAAAAATGATGTAGCTCGACAAACATTTAAACTATTTCATTAAAATTTACTGTGACTCCTTCAACAGCCACGAAGAACAAATGCATACCTACCAATCTCCGTGATGAATATAGTCATCATGCCTTATAAACATACACTAATTAATCTGTATTACATTTACAGAAACAACCAAACACCAATACAAGTGGAGGCAGCTCATCAGGTTAAGACCTAGGGATATAAAGTGCAGCTGTGTGCATTCAAAATTGAAAATAATCTAGATTATCTCTTTATAGAGACTTTATTCATACTGGCAGTACAAATGCAATCATAATAATTGACATTTACATAGTAAAGTGCACACAACAACTTTCCCTACTCTATGTTGCTTGATTTCCCTTGGTTTCCTCTCCCCAAGCTGTACTATTCCCTTTGAGTATTTTGGATAATGAGGGACACTAGATGAGGATAAGATGATTTTTGTCAGAGATCCTCACAAAATTGGCATGATTGGTTCAATCAGTTGGTGAGCAAAGGACAGCACTGTGCCTGGTTTTATTGACACCCTCTGCCATGAGGCAGGGATGATTTAGAGAAAAACAATAGTCCATGTATAATACCACTTAATCCTCCAAAGGATAGCAGAAGATAAAAGATATGTAGCCAGGTTTCTAGTAGGAATTTTTGACTTCTACTTACTCACTCTTTTCACTCTCCTTACACTGTATTATTACTGATGGCTGAAAAAAATACAAATTCCTTCCTAGACACTTTTTTGGATGGGTCCAGTGAAAAGAAGTGAAATCCTTTTGCAAACATTATGCTCCGAGGCAAGATCATAGGCACTGGCAAATTAAATATTAAATGTCAACAAAATGTAGTTGCTTGGAGAATGTTTGCCCTATTCAATATCATAATTGATTTCATACAGAAAAATGATCAGTCTGATGCCCAGTGAGACCTAGACCAACACGGGAGGGTAGGACATCATTAACTATCATGGCAGAAGACACATGATTAGTTTCTTTGCAATGAACTGGAGTGAAATTGAGCTCTTGGGTCTGAATAGCCAGCTGTTTTGAAATGTTAGGAACCCAGATCCACGTGGTATTATGGATATCTCTTTCTTCTTGTCCCCTGAACACAAGATTTCAAGACTGATTGGGAATGTCTGTATAATTTTAGCAAGCTAGAAAATTTTTTGCAATGAGTGTCTCATTTCCAAGCATATTTAAAATTAAACTTACCGACCACTTGGTTTGGATCACCTGATTTATTCTTCTTCACTACCACCATGAAGATTGTCCCACAGAGAGAGTCTTGGTGATTGTTACACTGTTAGCAGTAGTTCATTAAACAAAAAGTGGGACATCATAAAATATGGATTATGGATAATGCAAATAACTCTACTAACACAAATAATGCAAATAACTCTTCGTTCTTGGTTACTCTAACTACTTGGTACATGGATCAGCTTTAAGATGAAGGGAATTTTGTGCTGTTTTTTAAGTTACAGTAAAAAAATTTTAAAAAATTATAGCAAAATAAATGCCACTTCATTTACCACTGAACTCGTTAGAAGTAAAGGATTCACTAGCTTGGAATAGCATGCTTTAGTCAATAAGTCCATGTACTTTCAGAGCTTTTTCTATCTTGCCAGTCTGGGTTAAAGCTATCATACTGTACAGATCCAAGCATACCCATGTGTATAGTAGCACAACCCATGATATTTAAATCTTGGAAATAGGACATATGTCGCTTAATGGATAAATGGGTAAAGAAAGTATTTGCACACAATGGAGCACTGCTGTGCCATAAGGAAAGATGAACTTGAGGTATTTGTATGTAAATAGATGTATCTTGGACCCACAGCTTGAGCTGAAATACAGGAGACACATAAGCCCACATGTGGCATGGTTTCTCTAGTATGAGAAATGCAAAGAGCAAAACAAAAGGTGGATAATACGAAGGAGTGTGATAGGTTTTTCTAAGGCAGAAAGGAGACCAGGAGATAGAGAGAAGAGAGCCTGAGGGGATAAGAAAAGAGCTCAGACCTTGTATGAACACGTACTAACTCCCCATGATGGAATAATTCCATACTGCAAACATGTAGTAATAAAAACAAAAACTGAAAAAAAGCCAAAACAAAACAAAATAAAACAAGGACAATGAAACCAAACACTTGAGACTCACTTAAAACCATACCCAAGACCCTGGAAACATCATTTTATTTTCACAGTGACTTTTACTTTACAAAATGGATATGCTTGGTAATTTGTATTTTCTTCTTTTCTCTTTGTTTTTCTCTTAAAAAGAATAAAACCAAACAAAGCAGAGCCAATCAAAACGAAGCAGTGCACACAATACGGGACTTCAATACAAGATAATAGAAAATCAATGATGGTTACCGTAATGCCCCTTGATTTCTTTAAAGTACCTGCCTATACCATCAGGTGTAATAAAATCAAGCAAACAAAACAGAATAAAATCAATCAAAGCAAAACAATGGAAGTGATACAGGGCTTCAGAGCAAGTTATCAGGAAATCAAGAATGGCTACCGTAATGTATCTTTTATCATCCAAATAGCTGCCCATACCATCAGATGTAATGAAATCAAACAAAACCAAACAAAACAGCACGACGAAAACAATACAGGGATTCAAAACCGGGAACAGGAAATTCACAAGGGCCACCGACTTCCCATTTTAGAGATTTCCTTGGCTTTCATCTTCACAGTATCTACTACACATTTTGGATACCACTAATTCCTTCACTTTTCTATGCTAGCGAGACAAAAGTGACAGTCACCGATCTGAGTCCAGATCGTTTTACCCATGATCACCGTCTCACGTGGCATCTGTTTATCTACAGAAACCTCATGACTATCATTCTTTATAGCTGAGTAGTTCCACTGCATAAAAATGCCATAATTTGTAAAGTGACATCACACGATGCTAACACTGAACCTGCCCTTCAATCTTGGGTTATTTCTGTCAGTTTTATATCCTTGGTGTGTGTTAGTAGAATTTTTTTTTTTTTAAAAAAACACAAATATGAATTTTGTCTGTATGTTTGTGATCCACGATAAATATATGCATCCTGATGGATGGATGTGTATACATATTGGATCTTAGTGATTTTTCTCCTTTTCCTCCCTCTCTCCCACCATTCCTCACTCCCTAGTCCCTTTTCCCATTTTAGTTAACACAGTGATTTTTTGGGAAACGTGTCTCGAAAGACTTTAAGTTGTAGAACACAGTAACTCCTAAACTCCTACCGAACACCGTGTCGTACAAGCCCGTGCGAAATTTATTTTTCTAAAACTCAGAAATTGGCTTCTCACCTTGTAAAGAGGAACACCATCATTAAAATTCATATATATTCATAAAATTCTATAATCATTCCTGAAATGGTTTTCACTGGATATATAAAGAGGGAGCACTTTTCACAGTTAAATCTGAGGATTTAACTAGAAGCAAAACAATTGGGGGCATTTCTGCCAATTAAAAACAAGAGCACTGGTTAATAACCAATAAAAATAATTTTAAACGGCTTTGGTCACACACTCTAAGATATCTCTGCAACCTGATAATGGTGACACCGGTAGTTACGGGGAAATTTGTTCCAAGAATAGTCAAAAGGGTTCAGTCCAATCCGACACCGTAAGTTGCTTTTTCATGTTAGTTATCACCTAAATGATTTTTCTACCTTATCCCAGTTGAATAGCAAAAGCCCTCTCAAGTGCATTTTAAGGAAGATATCAAACAACTGAAAAGTGACATCATGAAGGAGCTGTTTTTCTTTCCAAGTATTTTTACCTTTCCTTAGGTCAAAGCTTCTTGCCCTGTGGTTAGTGCTCTAAAGAGGACTAATGAACTCCACATTAGGATGTTCCAAAGAGCCTTGTCTTTCGGGCAGGCTACCTAAAGACACGATGTGCTTCAAATTACGCCCCACAAAGCAAGGTACAGACACAGAAAGAGAACCACAGGAAGAGAATGGAAGGACAGCTGAATTTTAGCTCAGACTGTCTTTCCAATGCACTAATCAGAGGAGAGAGGACACTTCTACCTGCCATGCAAGGAGAGAGTTGCTTGGAACAAGAGCCTGACAGTGAAATCGCAGCTGTGCTGGCTACTCGGAAATAATAAAATTAAAAAAAAAATCAGAAAACAAAAAGTCTAGAAACAACCATAAATCTGCCCTGTCTGGCTCAAGCTTCCTCTTCTATCTATTCCTGACATCCTAAGAACGCAGTCTGAAACCCCTGCACAACACCTTTGCTAATGTGTCACCATGATCAATCGTTCATTCTATGAAATGGCAATGTAAGTGCAAGTTTGGGAAACATTTGCTGGAAGGGAGCTAAAGATAAAAACCGTACTTGAAAGATGACAGCGGCAACTCATGGCCTTCCTTCCCTGTTTTGGAACTTGACCCAGAAGTGGAGATAAACCAGGGCAGAATAAGACATATGGGGATTGGGGTTGAATCTACAGAGACTTTTTCTGGTGTGGAGGACCAATAGCTTGCAGGAGCTCACGATGCCAGTGCTGGCTCAGCAGTGGGCAGACGTTCACCTGGGTGCATACAATGCACATTTGCTGATCATGCTACTTTAGATCGCTGTTTGCATCCTGCCTGGCAAAGGATGACTATTTCCCTTGGTAACCCTTACACAGCCACGGAATCAAAAGTCTCCCATTGCCTGGTCGAAAAAGGTTCACTTCAGGTTGGGCTGAGTGCCATCTTTTGAACTGTTGGTTGACCCCAATTTGTTTTAATCCCTCTCAGGAATGAGAACCATGGAGAACCTCTTTTGTTTGGGGCAATGAGAAAAAGTATCCCTGAATTCAAGAGAAATAAGTAAGTCACTCACTCAGGGGCACAGTCAGTTCTGTGGAAGTGGATCTTGTGTGGGATAAGGCAGGCACAAAGAGCGTATCTGGAGGCCATCAAGGTGATGAAACTAAAAAAGCCTTTTAAATGCTTTGTGCTACTTAAGAACAATATGGGTAAAATTCTAAACCTGCTAGTCAAAGTTAAAGAATGTTGAGAGGTAAGGAAAGCATATGTGCAGACTTATGTTAGGACTTTAATTTCTAGGGAAGACAAGATCTTCATAACTTGGAAGATTTTATGACTATTACAAAGTAGCTAGAAGACGTGCCCAGAATGTCAAAAGAAAGTTTCTTTTAATAAAAAGCAGAGGCCTCTCCAAAGCAAAGAGCATACTCAAAAGAATGAGAGAAAGAGACAGAGAACAGGTAAATACCTGGCTTTGTGGCTAGAAAGAGTATCTTAGGGTCCTTCTCAGGGATCTAAAGACCTAGGCAACAGACACCAACTCTAAGTGAGATCCTTCAAAATAAACATAGTCTAGCAAAAGAAAAGTTTCTCCCATAGTATAGGGACTTGGAAAAAAGTGTGCTTGTCTTATGTTGATCTATGAAAATGACATCAGATTAAATTAATATTGATGATTATTTATGATCCGTATCTCAGTTTCATGCCTCTGTCATGAAATAAACAAAAAAAGTTGGCATCAGGAAGGGTTAACATTATTTTTCAAGTCTGAAACCCATTTAGTTAATCTGTTAGGAAGGACTTTTTGGAAAAGCGCCTATGATTCCCTAGTTTCTTAGAAAAGAATTCACAGCCAAAAAAATCGCAGTGTATATGATGGCATCACAAAGCTGGCACGAGGATGGAAAGACCCAAACCATGACATAATGAGACTCACTGTAACATAAATTTGGGTTATAAAATATTTAAATTCATAAAAAATCAGAGACATGAGACATACTGTGAGGGAACAACAGATAGATTAGAAAATAGAACTTGGGAAATGGGAAAGCACATCTTGAAAATGCAACCTCAGTGGGTAGAAGAAATGTCAAATTGCACGTGGCCAAAGAAAGAAATTATGTATTAGAAGGGAGTGTGACAACCACGTAGAATGCAGTACAGAAATGTCAACACACAGGCTACGCAAAGAAGCAAAAGGAGTATGGGTGGAAGAGATGTAATAACTGATGAAGCAAAAGTGTACTGAGATAGTATCATGCTGGAATAAATTTTTCCATAGGCTAATCCATGGGAATTTCCCAGAATCAATGTGAGACAGTATAACTACTATCAAGAATGCTATATATTGGACTGGGGATTTAGCTCCGTGGCTTAAGCACCTGCCTGGCAAGTGTGAGGTCGTGAGTTCGATCCCTGGTATCCAAAAAAAAAAAAAAACAAAAAACCAAGAATGTGATCTACCTATCTATAATCAAGAATGCCATATATATGTACCATCAAGAAAGCAGTGGATCGATCGATAGATACATAGATTTAGATAGAGAAATAACACTATAACTACACATGTTCTGAGTACAGAGATCTTCCAGTGGTAATCATTAATTGGTTTCAGGAGGTGACCTGAACCCCAGAGATGACAAGAACCAAACAGATTTTCCCCTGCCACTGGACAGGATACCCAACCATTAGGTAATCAAAAGCATCAAATTTTAATTGTGCATTCAGTATCAAACTCAGTACAAATGCCTGGATAAAAATTTTCCTATCAAATACACAGAGAGCTAAATTTGCATAGCTTCAAAGCAGTTGATTAGCAAGGGGTAAAGCACATGTAGTATAAGATTCCATACTGCAGAGTGTTTGCCACATTGGAATTATTTTAATCTCAAGGCAAAGTAAAAGCTATGTTTCGACATTCCATAATGAAATTGCACAACAGAGCAAAGAAAAAAGATCTCAGAAGCAAACAAAATAAATAAATTATTACATGCAAAACATAATAATTACTGAAACAACACCATTCACTGTGGGAATAGCAGGAGCTGACAAGCAAAGATTTATTATTATTGAGTAAATTACTCTTAGAATTTTATATTTAATAACTGTGGAGCAAGAATGACAAGAGAATAATGTACTGGACTTGTCAAGATGTATTATAAAGCCATCAGATTAAAGATGTAACAATGACATTATATTTTTTAAACTGGAAGAATAAAATTGCACAGAGAGACAGAATTTAATTCACACATATATGGAGACATGTTAGAGACAGCATGAAAATTAATTGAGAAAAATATGAATAAACAAAAATTTTTGTAAAGTGTTTATTCACCAATAATGAAATAATAGATTCCTGTCTCACACTCTACAAAAAATGTGAATTAATTAATATCTAGGGAGCTTAAAATTTAGTCTGAAGAAGCAACATTTTAAAAATTCAGAAGCAAATGTAAAATATTCATTTTGCAGGCACATAATATTTTATGATATACACACAAAAAGAATAAATTAGTTTAAAACAACATCAATTAATTTGAGGGGAAAATGATTAATATTCATGTTCATTAAAGATATTATCCATAGAGCACAGACTGGTGCAGTCACTGCAGAAATAAGAATGCAGATTCCTCAAAAAGTTAAGATTAGAGGTCCCATTCAACCCAGCTATTCCCCTTCTGGTATCTTCCCAGAAGAATGAAAAGGATCATACCTCAGGGATACATATACGCCCATGTTTGTAATGGTACATTTTGCATTTGCTAAATCTTGGAAACAACCCAAATGACCATCAACTGAGGAATGGATAAAAAAAGATGTGGCATTTTTATACAATGGGAAATTACCTGACCAAAAAGAAGGGTGAACTGGAGACTTTGATAGGTAAGTTGATGCATCTTGAGACCATACTGGTAAGTGAAATAAAACAATTTCACCTGTGCAAGCATCGTATTGTCTCTCTAGTGTGAGAAACCAAATGAGTAAATAAGGTCTAGAATGTACAGCAGATGTTGGGAGATGGAGAATAATCGCTTCAAAGGAAAAGGGGGGTAGGGAGGAAGAACAGGGAAAGGAAGGAAGACAAAAGCAACAAAAATGCAAGGTTGTAATCCTATTAGTGTGTCTTAGTTTAGTGAAAAAGCAAGGTCATGCTGATATCAACTGGAGAATATTTTTATGTCCACATCTGTACTCTGACAATATGCAACAGGTTCACTATTGTTATTGTCCTATTACTTAGGAAATTTTGCTTTACCTTTTCTCAATAAAATAAAATAAAATAAAATAGATACTATCCAGCTAAACAAATTTGAAGAAAATTGACATTATTAGAGTATATTATTTATATTGCAACTATATGTCATCAAAAATGAATAGTATAAAAATAATTAGAATACATATGCAAATCCACATAAATTTATATAACATATATAAATATATTGAATATGTATACTGATGTAACTGTATATTACTGTTGTCTGTTCATGTTTATCAATGAATCTGTCATTTATGTCTTCTATCACATGTCTATGGATTCATTCATCTTTTCAGCTCTACAGATCAAAAGATAAATCCTATTGGTTCATTTTTAAAAATTCAATAAATCTTGTATTGCTAAAGATAATCCATATTGTTCAGTATGAGGGATCTGATCTAGGCCAGTCACAGTAAGCTACCTTCCCAGTCCTTTTTTATTTTTATTTTGAGATAAGGATCTTGATAATTTGCCCAGACAGGGCTCAAATTTGTGATTTTCCTGCCTCAGTCTCACAGAGTGCTGAATTACAGGATGAAGGTCTTATTTTATTTGCAATTAAAATTTAAAATGGTTTGATGGATGCTTGTGACTACAGTTTATTCACTTTAATTACTGATTATTCTTCTTCCTGAATTAATGCATATATATATATATATATATATGTAGAAGCATATATACATACATGTATCTGTTTGTGTGTACACATAGCACATGTAAAATCCCATAAATTAATAAAAGATAAGCAAAAACTTATTTAGGACATATGAAGGAAAATGAATAGATGGATGTCTAAAGCTGAAAACAACCATGGCAGTTGCTCGTGGAGAGATGAATTTGAGCTATGGGCACTGAAATTCATATTCAAGCAGCAATGAAACTCCTATACAATGAACAAAATTGAACTACTGCAGAGATGATGAACAAATTGGGGAACCACTGCAGGGAGTGTGATGGGACACAGCCCCTTTGAGAAATGAACTTAAAATCTCTGCAGAAGTAAGAATGCATTATGCTCATTATTGTTGCTATGAACTGCTATGAACTGTTGCCTTCTGCCACACTACCCTGCCTGGGAGCCAACAGATTATGGATTGAAACCTCCACAAACTGTGAGCTAAATAAACCTTACTTCTTTAACTTTGGGTGTTGGGTATTTTGTCTCAGCAACAAGAGAAAGGTAACTAAAAATGAGGCCAATAGAAATTAAGATGTACTATGCACTTGTGTCAACTTTACATAAGGACTGCAATAGTATGTACAGAAATGATGTATTAATAACAAAATAATGCTAATTGAATACCGAACCATGTTGGGATAATCTGTATGTCAAATGAATAAACTAGAATGACAGGTACCATGTGAACCACTCTCCAATTTAATTCTCAATAAAAATCGAGTTTCATTGTGATGTTAGTTAGGTTTCAAGTATTGGGGTTTTAAAAAAGAATTTGCGAATTTATGTGTACATTGGGAGGGGGTTGGGTGGGTGTGGGGATAGATAGGTTACAGGTAACAGGACTGAAGGAGATAAATGAGATAGACTCAGAGACATAGATGGATGTTAGAGGTAGACAGAAATGAAGACAGGTGATTGGTAGATAGCTGATAAGTAGGTAGGTAGATAAAAGATGTAAAGACAACCAAGAAGTAGATTAGATGATAGATGATAGAAGAAGAAATAGAATAAGTATCTAGATGAATAGATGGATACATAGATACATTGATGGATAGATACATAAATGATTAATAGATAAATTAGATAGACAGATACATACATACATACATAGATACATAGCTATATAGAAACATAGATAGTTGAGCAGATAGATGTGTGGATGGATGGATGGATTCATGAATGAATTCATAGGAAAAGAGAGAGAAAGAAAGAAAGAAAGAAAGAAAGAAAGAAAGAAAGAAAGGAAGGAAGAAATGCACGAGTAGACACCTATAGCTGTTTCTCCACCTTCCATACCTCCTCCATCAGCCAGCAACCACCTCAACTTCCTACATCGTGGCATTTAATGACATCAAAGCACTAACATCTCTTTCAAAAGCCTGCTTTAGAACATGAAGAAAATTTCACAGGGACATTATTTCCCTAGTGTAAGCTGGTTGCTCATTAACTTCAACTGTAATGATAAATACCCAATGAATAATTTATTTGGGTTTTTTTTGTCTTTGTTCACTCATTTTCTTGTGTTTGAAAGTGATCTTTTGTCCTTCTCAACACAGACAGTGTTTGGCAGCATATAACAGAAACATTGCAACTTGTGAACGTGGGTTTTTGAGAACTGCGTCATTGGAAATCACGAGCACACGTGAAAACGCGCTTTTCACATATAGAGAAGAAATTAAGTTATGGCAATTGGGCTGCATTTATGATTCCAACAGTATCACTAATTCCCCCTAGTTTCAACAAGTAACCCTTTTAGGGAGAGGGAGAAAGGAGATAGAGTTTCATCGTCAGTGCATTTAAATAAATATATCATTTATCCAAAACAACTACATATATCTATATGTCATAGGTCGATAACTGATAGATGATTAATACAACAGGTAGGAAAGTGACAGATGATAGATGATAAATTGATAGGTGGTACATAGCATAGACATTACATCCAAATGCATACGTCACACAATCATTTACTGTATGCTTTCTTTCACTCAGGTTTCTAAGAAAACTGTATTTGCTACATTTCTGTGTTATTTTTGCAGTAATGAGAACCAAATCCCTAACACACACTAGGCAAGAGCTTTCCCACTGAGTGAAATCCCAACCCCGACAAGGTCTTGCTAAATTGCCCTGATTGACCTCAAACTTGCTTCTTTTCCTGCTCAGCCTTTCAAGTAGCTGGGATTATAGCGACGCACCACCACGACAAACTCGAACTTTCCAATTTAATCTTCAAAACAGCTGTGAGGACAAAGCTGTCACTATACCTATCTTACATGAAACTGATTCATAGAGAGGCATATTGCCCAGGGATGTATAGCTAACAAAAACTGCAGTGATGGTATGAGTCAAGGTAGCCTGTCAGCACTAGAACTTACCATCATTTCCTGATTTATTCCGTAAGTGGAAGAGTACCTCAAAATCACATGAACAGCCAAAGAGACAGTCACACAAATCCACCATATTGAAATCCGCCTTATTGAATTTAGTTTTGTGCATTGTGTCTGTCAGCTTTCTCTGGCTAGCGCAGATACCCGAAAGAGTCCACTTGTGAAGAGGAAATGTTTGCATTCTGTAATGGTTTTAGAGGTTTTGATCCTTACTAATTGACCTTTACTTTGGGCTTAGGTCAGGCAGTCCGTTATGGATGAAGACCTGTTATGTTCACTTAGTGGCCAAAAGGAAGTGAAAGTTACTGGAGTCCCATATTATCCCTTTCAAGGACACCCCTCCCCCTCCCACTAGATGGCCACTCCTCTTAGTGACACTGTGGGGAAAAAACAATGCACTCACATGCCTTTGAGGGACATTCAAGGTCTGTATGAGAGCATGCCTCTAAGATTAGTCATCAACACCTAAACAAAACATCCATCTCTGCTGTTCTAGAGGCTGAAACATGCATTTACCCTTCCAAGCCATAAGAGGAAAATGAAGGATGCTCTAGAAATGTTGCTTTCCTTGCTAGTGATACAGATACTGCAAAGGAAAACCCTGAGATACATCTAAGTTAATCACCCAGGAGCCATGCTAATAGCTTTGAATCTATTTGAGTAGCTCCAACATGGAGCGATCTTTAGGTCTTGAATATTTTAAGCCCATTATTATCCTCACCAGCTACATTTGTCATCATTTATAAGTAATGGAAAATGTTTTGCTAACTTCCAAAGTCCCCGGAGCTCCTCTCGAAGCAGCCCGTGTCTTTAATGCTCTTCTTACGAAGGGTTCCAAGTCATGGTGTGGAGCAGGGCATTTGGGAAATCTGAAAGCCAGGAGACGGTTTCCCTGAAGACATCCCTGCCTGCCTTAAAACAGACTCTGATGCCTAGGGCTCCAGTCTCCAAGGCTTCACTTGATGTTACCCAAACTGAACAAAATACTGATGCATTAAATATATATTACATTACCTGGGAGAGGGGAAGGGAGGAAAGAAGGAAGGGAAAAGGAAAAACACATAAATTTTTGTGTCTGTACACACACACACACACACACTAAACTGAGATATATACATACACACACAGTAAGCTAAGAGACACACACTAGCTAAAATGACTATACTACTAATTCTATTAGTTCTTAGAAAAGAACAGTTAATACTCATACGATTAGATCCATTTTGCATGTCTCTAGCTAGCAATCTGAGCAACACTTTTGAACGTAATGCTATGCAGTCTGACAGCCATTGTTAAATTCCTAGCATCTTGTTCTGAAAACCAACACTCTTATTGTTTTGGGTTTGTTGTCATCGTTTGTTTGTCTCCTTTGCTTTCTACTTTTCTGTCTCTTTGTGTATCTTAAATAGATAAATATATGATGCATTTTGAGACAATTACAGCACACACGAAACCACCAATGGTTTCTGTATGAGCAAACACAACATGGAAACATGGGACAATGCCGTTGATAGATATTCACCTCTGAACAAGCAAATACAATATACATTAAGAAGATGAAGAATCGTAATGGTAGATGAGATGCTGCTCACTGGCATCCGGGGTTAGCAAGCCCAGTGATGTGGATGGCATTTTTGTGGGATCCCTTCTTACAGTAGCTACAGACTCGTGTTGTTTCCTGGAAGTCAACCTTGGGATCAGCATTTGGGTAAAAGGGATTATTTGATGAATAAGACAGCTGCCTGCATGTCAGGAAGTCTTTGGCTATGGGCTTTTTTGGGTGAGGAGGTTATGAACCACACTTCCCTGTCAAGAGAAAATGAATAGCCACTGTGCACACTCTGTAAAAAAAAAAAAGATACTGACAGCGTACTGAAATAACCTTTCCCATGCCTACCGGCTTCTGTGAGAAGAAAGCTCTTCAAATTTCCCCCTTAAAATAATTCCTCTCTTTACATTCTGCATCTAAATATTTCCTACTTAACAACTTTAATGTGTTAAAATCAGACTACCCAATGGTTTATCAGCCTCCCCTAAATATACAAGATTAGGGTTATAGTTTCTAAATCTTTCAGTCTTCTCCCATGCGCAAGGTGAAGATTTATAAATAAAAGGCTTCTTGTCCTTCCACAAGATTGACTGGTATAATTTCCAAATCTGTGGCTGGTTTTCCACACATATTTTTCTGGCTTCTCTATAAATTCTTATGCTTAGCAAGAGCTGATGCATTGAATGATGATTTCTCAATGAAAAATTGAACTGGATTTATTAGCAGGTTTTATAAATCACACAAAAATATATAGTTTAAATTTCTAAAAGTACAGATTTATGTATCCTTGAAATAAATCTTAAGGATAAGTATCTATAAAATCCTTCTCTCTTTTTTTTTTTTGCACTAATCTGGTGAATTTCTGGGTAAATACTTCATGTCTTTTAATCCATTGCATCTTCATAATTAGAACTCATTATTTTAGTAAATATCTGTCAATTTATGGTGATCCTGACTGCAACCCTTTAGAGGAGTTTGGAAGCCTGCCTGCATAATAAGAGATCTGAAGGGTAACGGAATGCCTGTCACCATGAGAACGAGTGAAAAGTGCACAGCAATCATGTGGAATCCCACGTGGACTGGATAAGCCTGAATTTAAACCAACCCTCTTTGCACCCTGAAGAAAGCACCACTTAATAACTTGGGAGGTCACAAAGTTATAATTTACAATGACTTAGCCATTTTAATTCAGGCTTCTCTATTTTATTCTCACATTAAGCAAAGCCAAGAAACATTAAAAAAATTGATTTTTCCAACACACTGATGAAACCAAAGCTCGGAAACTCAGTGCATCACAGGGAGGGATTGGAAGTGAATCTCTTCTCTACCAACTATGGCATACAAGTGTGGCCAGAATCCCACCCAACTCAACACATTTTAGCAGGGACCTGCATAGTAACTGCACAAAGGAATTTCTCCTTATGGCCCTTTGGTTTTCCTCTGCATTGTCTCTACACACAGAGAATTGTGACTAAAGTTTAAAACTCTGAAATTCCATTCTCTTATACCACGGTTCCTGTATACTATCATTGCTCAGTCAAGAGAAATGGCAATATTTGAACAACCCATAGGCAATCACAAAGCACTTTCCTAATTTTCCATGCACCTTGCCTTTCGTTGTTATGCAAATGACCACTGCTCAGAGGAAATCACCTGATCTCATTTAGAAGGAGTAACACACATCCACCTTGATGGACATAGCCCAGTCCTATCAGCCTAGTCCGGTCCTATCAGCCTTACAACTAGGGAGTGAGTACTAAAGGTCTCCCACTATCCTCAAAGATCATAGTTTCAACAGTGAATTAAAGGCATTGTTAACATTATGGAACATTACAACAACCTATTTAAAACGTCATCAGGTTTTAATGCAGTTAGGGGACAGTTCTAAGCAAGGAAATTGTCCAAAAGGTATTCAACCTGTAGCATACATGCACAGTGGAATGTTATCCAGTAATCCAAAAGAACAACACCACGCACTTGAAGGAAAATGGCTAGAATCAGAGGTCAGCAAGTTAAATGAAGTAAGCCAGTCATAGAAGGATATTGCACAGTTTCCTTATTATACGGGATTGGAGGGAGGGGCAGAGGGAGGGAGAGGTAAGGTGAGAGGCAGAGGGAGACTTAAAGTAGAAGATTACTAGAAAGGAAGAAGATAATGCAATCGGGCAGCAGAGAAGGGAAAGTAGACTAATACGGAATAGAACAGATCAAGGTATGTTAAATGGAAGAAGTATGAATGAGCCAAATGAGTCTCAATATTCTGTGTCACGAAGATGCACCATTGAAAATAATGCAAAAAACACACACTATACAAACAGCTAATTCAGGATTTCAAACCTCAAAACAGGGACAGGGAAGTTGGAAGTTTGGAATGCCAAGGTCAGGCAGATATTCATTACACTGATAAACACATTCTTCATTCAATGCAAATTCTTGAGAGAAAGAATTCAAGCTATTTGTGATTATATAACTTTTACATTTTTTTAAAAAAAAATCTTTACAATAGATTTTATGGACTTGCAACTATACATTATTAAATACTTTTCTACACATGCACATTTCATTTATAAATTTCTTGCACTTTGGTTTATGATAAAGTGGTGCATTGCTTAAAGAAATACATTTTCTCAAATTATGGAGACTGAAAGCCACAGGTTCTGATGTGAACAAGTTTAGTTTCTTCCAAGGCCTCTCTCCTTGGCTACTAGACAATATCCCTACTATGTGTTCTCACGGGCATCACTTGCTATCCTCAAATGTCTTGTAGGGAAAAAGTCAGTCTTCTGCATTAATGCCACCCTGGTGAATCCTTGGTCATTGAATTACCTATGACAAGGTCCTACTTACAAACATGCATATTTTTGAAGTGCTGGGTGCGGCCCCCAGTGTATGACTTTGGAAAGAAATCAGTACAGTCCATGAGCTGAAGCAACTACACTCTATACTGATCTTCCCAATAAATAAGTCTTTGAAACCCTAAGTGCGATATACGGATCCTCTAGATGAAGACTCTTGAAACTAAATTGGTACAATCAACGAATTAGCACAGCCAAACCTCAAAAGATTGCCTACATCTAATAAAGGCGAAGATGTGGACCAATAGGAATTCTCCTTCTCCACAGGAAGGTATGCGCAGAATATGGGACAGAAATTTTGCCACACTTTAGTAGTTTCCTACAATACTATACATGCTTTTAGTGTGCTACTAATTATATACAACTGAGTTCCTAATTATATACCCACGTGAGATAAGAACTTCACGTTCACAGAAAAGAAAAACGCAAGAAAACACATTTGAAAGAAATGTTAGAAGTTCTTCTAAAGTTCTTCTGTGTTCTCCTTTTCCTGCGGTCTCATACCTGCCAGATTGTATAAGCAGTGCATCAGTCAGAGTTTACTGGGGAAACGTCTAACATGACATACACAAATGTATAAAAGACTACAAGATTGGCTTACCATGGTCAGACAGAGTCGGATGAGGGGGCATGCAGAGATTTCAGCATGCTGTAGACTGAAGCATGCAGCTCGAGGGCTGGAGATCACTGCTGTATCCCATGCAAGTCCATATCAGGAGGCCAATGGGTCTGAGAAGGGAGACTCCAGAGTCTAGCACAGAAGGCTGAAGAGTCTAAGACAAAGGCAGAAGATTCTGTGCCACAAATGAGGAGAGGGTGTCCAAGCTGAAGGCCAAGACTGGCGCTCCTCTGCCGAACCAGCCATCGGTCCCTCCCCATTTGCCTTTTATTGAGTGCAGGCTGCTCCCCTGGGCTGGGTGGAGCATTCACATCAGCTGCCTGCCCTCCTCCTGCACAGGCCGAGGATGACACAAACCAGGGCCCCTGGCCCCTGCTGAGTCGCTTAGTTAAACTTCTGCCCTTCTCAGATTGACACAATGCACAATATCCTAGAATGGTAAGTGCTTGGCCTCCACACCCCAAGAGGTAGAGCTGCTGAGTCCTTAGCTAAGCTTCTAGATTTCTCAAGTTGACACAGTGAATCAAACATAAAAAGCAGAGATCAAAATTATTTGCTGATCAACAGGGTGATGTCCATAACCACATCTGGAAATGACACTTCTGGTAGCGTTGGATGCACCTGAGTTCCTAGGAAATCTCAGAAACATGGTTGTTTTGTTTAGAAGCACAGGTCTGGAAGGGCAGGTTGCAAAGCCTTTGACCCTTCAGCAGTAGGAACAGCAGATTTGGTGGTAACCAAAGATTTCAGTCATATTCCAGTGAGTGCCGGGCATGAGGCTACCATTTGCAGTGACATTCTGTGAATTTGCTTGTGTCAAAACAAAAATATTCAACACTGGAAGAAAAAATCTCTCATAACAACAGTCCTTTCTACTAACCTTTAGTAACTATGAAATCAGTAGTTTTGACACACTAAATGGATGAAGGAAGCCAATTTAATTTGTTGAAAGTTATGAATACAGTTAGGATTTCTTTTGAAGTTGAGGGGAACATTTCGCTAATACCAAACTTGTTTTTATTTTATTTTTTAAACTTTATTTAAACAGGAAAAAAAGCAAAACAGAAAAAAGGGTACAAATACAGAATTTCAAAAAAAAAAAGTAAGAAATCACTAGCTGATAAATTACAAACTTTCATCTTAGAAATAGTTGTTCAAGTAACAAAATTAAAGCATACAAAGTGGACATTCAAACAGTGAGGCTGCAAACAGATCTGTTCAATGATCCAACGGGAACTTAGTAATATGGTTATCAATCCTACACACTTAAACATACAGGCAGTTGTATTCTTTAGAGCACCTTCTTTTCCTCTTTTTGCTTTCTAAGTCCATTATCTGTTTAGTTATATCCTATTTCAGGTTGCTCAGAACCTTACTGACCTGTTTTGTTGTTTTTATTGCCTTTTTAATCATCTTATATAATTCTGTTGTTTTGTTTTTGAGTTTGTCCTCATCCATGCCTATGGATCAGCTTTGGTGGAGTGAGGAGTTTTTGGAGGTATTTTGTTACCTTGTTTCCTCATATTCTATTGTTTTTGTTGTTGTGTAGCTTTTTTTTTTATTTTGAAGGTAGTGAAATACAACAGAACAAGACAGAACACAGCCAATTGAGACAGTGCAGTGAAATTGGTACAGAACATTACAACAGGTCACGGGGATAACATAGTACATCTCATTATCTTCACAGTAGTGTTTCTTTCAATCAAGTATAGCAAAGTCAAACCAAATACAGAACACTATAGAACTTATCAAAATAGAATATTGAATGGAGCAATAACATTAATCAGAACAAAGCAAAACAGTGATAATGATATTTGCCTTCAAAGAGATGGTAGAAGGAAATCCCCCAAATTTGCTATATTGCATATAGTCAGCCTCCCAAGAGATGCTCAGACCTGTGGCTCCCATTGGCTAATGGGGGGGGTGGGGGGGTGGGATGTTTGATTCTCAGCCTGTGTGCCAGTAGGCGCACAGCTGCCGACCAGGGAGGCAAGCTGGTTGCTTGGTTTCCCAGCGCCATAAGTTCCAACCTCCCAAAATTGTTTTTAAAAGTTCATCTAGCTTATTCTATAGACTGTGCACACAAGCTCTTAAAGTTTTCAGGCAGGTGACAAACTCAAAATTAAAAATTTAAATCATTTTTCCCTCCTTTTTTAACCTATTGTTTGCCATACATTTTGCATTTTATTTATATATCGAATTTCTCACGTTAAGAGATTACAATCACTGAACTTTAGCAAGGATAATGTTTTTTGATGTTAGTATAATTGTCTTACGGTTTTGTATGTTTTTGATCTGCTAGTCTGGCTGTTAATCTATATTTACGATAATCAATCAGGACTCAAATTAAAAATAAACACTAATCTGATGCTCGCACAAAAGTATTTAAAAGAGGAGGAAGATTTGAGATATATTATGTATACAAACCGATCCTTCACAATGAATTGAATCACTATGCAGTGCAAATGTATAAAAATTATTTTTAAAATTTAATTCTTAATTTTTATTAAGTAGATTTTCACATTGTCTGAGCTTGTTTCTGTCAAACTGCTCCACTGCAGTTGTTTTTCATGTTTGAGCTAAGACGATCATAAATAACTGCAACTGATCCTATGACATAAATTACAAAACTACTATGGCAGGAGCAATCAGCCAGCTACATATGTGTATCATTTTGCTTTCTTCCAAAATATATTATCCATATAAGAATGCACAGTGTCCTTTTTTAATGACCTTATGCTTTTAGACATTTTGGGGTGGTGGTACCAGCCATGTGTTGACTGGCTGATAGGCTAGATGACCAAGGGTACCAAATGCCATCGTTGGAGTGAAGCACACTGTGGGTGTCTACCCTTTTTTGGTTCCAGTATATTTTGGTACATCAGTGAACACCCAGCACATTATTCTCAAAGGACAGTGTTGCTTATTCTGTACCTGGACAGGATAAGAACAAGACGTGATGTTGTCAGTATTTAGATAAAAGTATCTGTGGAAATGACACTCCAATGCCATGTGTTGGTGCCCTGGTGGTCAGGGAAAACCACTGAAGTTGAAAATTCAGAGCAGTGCACTGCCTCACAGATCTTGGCTGAGTTTAAGACGACTAAGGTAATGGCAGAGTTAAGGAAAAAATTAACCAATATACTGTGAAGGTCCCATTCAATCCAACTATGGCCCTTCTGGGCATTTTCCCAGAAGAATTGAAAACATCGTACTGCAGTGATGTATGTGACCCCACATTTATAGCAGCACAATTTGTAACAGCTAAATCTTGGAAAGAACCCAAATGCCTGTCAATCGTGGAATGGATAGAAAAGATTGATATTTTTATACAATGGAATATTACTCAGCTATAAAGAAGCATAAACCTGAGGCTTTAATAGGTAAATGGCTGCAACTTGAGACCATATTCATAAGTGAAATAAATCAAACTCACATGTGTAAATATCATATGATCTCCCTAGTGTAAAAAAAATCAGAAAAAGTAATGAGAGCCAAAATGTGCATTAGATATTATGAAAATGAAAGGGAAAGAATGTGCTCAAAAGGAAAGAACAAAGTGGGTAAGGGTAAGGAGAAAAGGAAGAAGGGAAAGATTATATGTATATAGGTGTACATATATGTGTGTGTGTATGTATATATACACAAGATAGATGCATATATGTTATAGATTAAAAACTGGTGGTCAGTTTAACACAAGCAGAATTAAATCACCATGATGCTGAGTGTAGATGTTCCACCTGAGGAAAGTTGCCAGCAGAAATAGAGACGTGGAGAAGGAGAAGGGAGGTATTGAGGCATTTTGGGTTTCTCTAAGTGTTGCTGCTTAAGTGATCGGTTCTCCTGGAGGAGCTCTGGTCCTTACACCTAGCATCGCTTCTTGGCTCTGGAGGGAAACACATGTGCCGTTTAACCACCAGGATGAACTGGTCACACTGGCTTCCTGGCATGTACACAACTTTGCTTATCATCGGAGGAGCTCGGGACCTCCATGTTGCTGAGGATGGCTGTGGTGTTTTTTCAGGACAGCCCTGGTCTTTATTATGAGCGTGACTTCTCGATTCTGCTGTAGAACCCTCAACCTACCAGCACAGCTCCTTCACCCCACTGGCATAGACTTTCTGGCTTCCACCGCTGACCTTTGGGTCTTCCCAGCACGGATTCATAAAAGAGACTGGCGTGAGTCCTTCTCACGGGCTCTAGACCTCCAGCTGGACTCGTGGGAGGCATTGTAATGCATTCCAGATTTTTATCTAGATTCATATAGGACATTGCTGTGGGATTCAGGCCCTTGGCTGAATATCCTGTGTCTTTAGTGCTGTAGATTGACTTCCTGCACTTTCTTGTGTTAACTCTGGGTAACCATCATAAAATAATATTATGAATTCTATGTCCTGATTCTAATTGTTCTCTGCCCAACCCCTCACTACAACACTATACCTCTAATTTCTGTTGGTTCATCAAAAAGTACAGTTTGTGCTTTCCTTGTTTGTTTGATCATTTTGTTTTCACGCCTAAATCTTGTAATCTGAACAACTGCTTCTAAAATGATAATATGCAATTTATTAACCAGTGTTAATTTCCTACATTAAAAACATGCTTTATGGTTTTTCTTCTTTTCTTGTTTTGTTTTTAAAATTAAAAATAAATAAACTAGAAACAAGGGATTGTTCACCAAGAAGCAGAAACATGTAGGCTTAGCAGAGGTCAGTGTCTCATGAAAATCAAGATGTGTGATTACGAAGGAGATAAGAAAACTCTGGATGTCACGGATTTCCCAAAATCCATGGTACTTCAGCTTTGGGGATGAATAATAATTTGTGCTTATGCATAATATTTTTCATTGAATTTCAGACTCTAAGGAGGACCTAAATTGAACTGATGGATGTGGTACAACTGTAATTTTTAAAAGATGATTCTAGTTCCCTTTAAGGGATATTATGAGATTATCATACATTTGTTTCTCATTTTATTGTTATTGTCATTATACTAAATTCGTATCGCTCCTATGATTTGGTGTTCAGAAGTCAGAAACAATAGAAAGTTCACCAGTGTGCTTATAACTAGAACCCGCCTCTATTTTATATTTAAATCCAAGGATTACTTTTACTTTTCTTTTGCATAGTTTTAATAGACACTGAACCTTTCAGGGAACAGCTGCCAAGTAATTAGAGGGAAAATTGTAGTTTTTTTAATTTGGAAACTTACCAAGAGTTGTTAACAATTTCAGAAAAATTCTAACAGTACTCAGGATATTTGAACACTACTTTATTTTCTATCTTTCTAAACTTTTTTAGGGGCATGTTTTAGTGTTATACAGCATGTTGATTCTTTGTACGTGCACATATTTTGGATGTCTTCCTTCCATGAAAGACACACATTACATTTTTGGTTATTGTTTTCCATTTACTTTTCCTTGAGATCATACTTACAGAAGTATATGGGCAAACTATTCGTACCTCACTAATGGTGAAACATAGGATCTACTATGTCTTCGTGTACTTCGTGTACTATGTCTACTGTCTAAAGTGTCTACTAGGATTCCGTTATCATCATTAACTCTTAACAGCTGTGTCTGGTGCCAAGGATACTAGTTTATGTGTTTGTTGTGTCACCGAAGGATTTGTGATTTTTATAGTTAAGAGCAATTTTTCTACACATTTAGGTAGCTCAGGTGGAGAAGTGAAACAAATATGGCTTCCAAATCAGTCTCTTAACATTAACATTTACTTTTTTTTTAAGTATGGGAAAAGATTTATTAGCAAGACAGACAGCATCAGAGGCTGGAGCGTTGGCTATGGTTATCTGTGCACTGGAGATGCTGAAAATCCAGTCCAAGAAGATGTAACCCACCGAATAAGAGATCAAGGATGCAACTCCAGTTCACCGTCAGACCTGGAAGCTCACTGTAGATACAGCAGTGTAAATCTTTCCTGTAAAACTAAAGAAACTACAGACCAGCACCCAAAGGCAATGGCAAAGAGCAGAGCTCTTTCAAAATCTAACATTTACTTGTAAAATGATAGCCATGGTTTACTCTTTTGATAAAATGGGCTCTATTCTTGGCGTCAGTGAAATAGTCTTGCAAAGTAGCAAAGAAATTCTCAGGGTACTCAGGATTTGAGGCAAATTATATCTTATGCCTTACTCTCCTCATGTGTGAAGTCCACTTCCTTCCCATTATCTGAAGGTCGTTGAATAAACTCATTGTCAGACAATTCTTTCACTTCCATTCTTAAATGCTATTTTCACTCAAACGAAAGGAATTTCATTAAATATCATCACAAACAGTCCTTTAGGTGGATATTTCTGAGGTCCTGGATTACTAAGCCTGCTCTTTCTAGTCTTCACAGAGTTTGCAAGTTGCTTCATCAACATCTTTGCTTGAGAGAAAACTTACCTTTCCAAAAATATTTCCTAGGGATCTGAACGCAATGAAGCCAACCTAAGAGCAGTATTTTAGCTTCCTGTGTGGCTCGAGCCACCTCACTGAACACCAAATAAGTTTGATTTCTGCTCACGAAAGCTGGAAACCATGAGAGCCAAGAGAATCTGAGAAGTGACACAGACTTACCAACTGGTTCAAATAAAAAATTCTTGCCCTATATTTTGATTCTATTTCTGAGAAGAAAATCATGGGTTCTTATGAGCTATATTCACAGTACAACCTTGGATTGTGAACACCTTGTTCTTTGAGTGGTCCACAAGACAGCAAGCATTAAAAATAGAGTTTAACATGAAACGGCAATTGCTTGTAATATGAGTCATACATGATGCCAGATGTCACCTGAACACAGCTGAGTCAATTATTTCTCTCCTATCCCGTCCAATTCAGTGTCTCTTCCCTCTTCTCTTCTCTTCTCTTCTCTTCTCTTCTCTTCTCTTCTCTTCTCTTCTCTTCTCTTCCCTTCCCTTCCCTTCCCTTCCCTTCCCTTCCCCTCCCCTCCCCCTCCCCTCCCCCTCCCCCCCCTTCCTCCCCTCCCCTCTCCTCCCCTCCCCTTCCCTTCCCTTCCCCTTTTCTTTTTCTTCTTTTCCCTTCCCTCCTCTTCTGTCTCTGTCCTCTGTCTCCTCTCTCCTCTCTGCCCTCTCCTCCCTCTCTGCAGGATTACGGGTGATCACCTCTCAACAGCAGCCATTTATGGAGGAAATGTCCACTGCAGAGGAGGCAGAGAAAAAGTGAGAGGAATCCCTCACTTTCAGTGAGGTTAGGGAGATGGGAAAAATGATGTCAAATTTTGTAGCAAACACTGCCACAAGAAGGCTGTAGCAGTTCAAGCAGTAAATCTGTTTAATGACAATACATTGTCAGATTTCTGCAAACTCCTCCAAAGAAGGCAAAAGCATCATTGGATAGGCTCCTTGTTAAAAATGCATGAAAAGAAAAAGATTTCATTGTGCCATCGGAGAGCAGTGATTCTGTTAGTGACAGTGACAGTCATCTCACACAATAGCCCTCCTCCCTCTTGCTCCCCTCACACCAGCCACGGAGGTTTTCAAAGGTAAGTGCAGCCTAGTTTATTTTCTTTATATTTTGTGTTTGCTTTATTATTTTATAACGCACTACAGTATTGTATCTTCATTGAATATTTTTCCATTGTGGAACAAATTATTTGAGTTTCCATTATTACTTATGGGGAAATTTGCTTTGCTTTTGATCATAATCATGTACTTTTGATCATAATAACGAATCTGGAGGGAACCTACATTCACAAACCAAATTTTTTTCTGTATAGTGCTTTCTCAAATGTGCATAGATTGCTTCTAGGTTGCCTTAACTTTCCTGTGGGGTGCTGGGGATCCAACTCAGGGCCTCATGCATGCAAGATAAGAGCACTACCCCTGATCCACATCCCCAGCAGGCTTGACTTTCTTTGTCCTCCTGTAACCAATGCCTGTTGATTTTCTTTTCTTCTAGTTTTCTACAGTATCAGAAATTGTGTTCTGTGTACATTCAGAAAATCTCTTCTGGCCATCACCAATGGAAGTCAACTTTAGCCTGGATTCTGTATTATCCGTATGTACTGAAAGATGGACAAATCCTTGATTGAAACCATGCTGTGACCAGTGTTAACCATTCTATCACTGAGGGCCACCATGGTAAAACCGACGCCCAAATTACAGTCTTGCATTCTAAGGAAATCTTGCCTGTCTGTTTTATTGAATCCCTGGGCTTTTGAAGCATGTCTTTTATGGAAAATAAAATATGGACCCCACTTTTATGAATATAATTCTTTTCTATATTCCTGATCTGTGTTTCACATGTCATCATAAGACTTATAAAAGTATAAGATATATCATCATAGGCTGAAGATTTAGCTCAGTGGCATAAGCACCTTTCTGGCAAGTGTGAGGTCATGAGATTGATCCCCAGTATCAAAAAAAAAGATATATCATCATTAACTTATATCATTTTCCTCAGTATTTCTCCCCCTTATCACTTTTGTAGCAATTTTTCGATGCTTGGAATCAGTCCTCAGACTTTGGGAGTGTGTGACTGTGTCTCCTAAGGATGCAAAGCATCCTTTTTGTACAAAGCACAGAGCCTTATCTTGGAATTTATCTCATCCCTCCCACATCTGTTCCCCATGTTCAGAGTGGAAACTGAGACTATATCAGATCCCCCAGCCTAAAAAGAGCGACTCACAGATTCCCTTTGGCGAGATGGGATCTAGCATAGAACGCACTACTGTGCCTTCCAGGGAAAATTTCAGCCGTCAACAACAGCCAGTCCTAGAAGGTAGGTGTCACACTTTTCCATTACTGTGACAAAGCACCTGAGAAAGTCAATTTAAAGGAGGAAAAGTTTTTAACCAGAACTCTGGGAAGCAGAGACAAGGTAATGGAAAGTTTGAGCACAGCCTAGGTAACTAAGTGACTGTGTAGGAGTGTTTCAAAATCAAAAAGAGAAAATAATCTGAAACTGGGCTGAGCATGTACCTCAGTGCAAAGGTCTGGGATATGGTCTCATATACTAAGAATACAAAGCAAGGAAGAGCTTCTACTGGCTCATGGCTTCAGGCTTTCCAGTCCATGGCCACTTGGATCCACCACTTTAGGTCAGTGTTAGATCACTGTAGAGGGCAGCATATGGGGAGGGAAACTGGTTCCTTTCCTGATGGCCAGGAACCACAGAAGTAGAGAGAAAGTTTCAGGGCACAAATATCTACTTCAAGGACACATCATCACTCCCTCTTCTGAGTTTCCCTCACTACCCTAAAATAAGTTAGGATGACGTTAGAGCCCTCGTGATCCAACCAGCTCCCAAAGCCCCAGATCCGAATACCACTCTATGAAGAACCGAGTCTCACAGTGTGATGTTTTGGGTGCATATTCCAGACCTCAACCTTTATAGCAGGAAGTGAAACTCTAATGCCACCTACAAATATTCTCCTCATGTTTCATCTCTCCTCCTCATCTGTAGACTTTGGAATTTAAAAACAAAATCAGCTACCAAGCACAAGAGATGATGAGACCAAGTAAGAGAAGTATCATTGCTACTTGCTGGAAAGTACAGTGATCAGTGATGGGCCCCCAAATGTGGAAGCAACACATTGCAGATTTTACTTGTTTTATTGACATTATGGCTTTCACTGGACAAACCAGAAAACAGAACTGAGAATGGGTGGTGAGGTTCAAGTATACCAAAGCGGAAAATGCTACCCTCAGGGAGTAAGAAGACTCAATGTGAATGTGGATTTCACTCCTAGATGAAGAGTTTTAGAAGCAGAAACACTGGCACATGCTCCGTGAATATTTATCATGTTCTGACTAATGCCACAGACAGTGCTGAGGCATGATGCATTTGCTGCAGGGCTGACAGTCTTACAGAGAAATACAGATACAGACAGGGATCTGGGAGCACAGAGATGTTTTATCTCTTTGTATTGCATGACAGAAGTCCCACTGCGTGTGAACTCAGTGGTCTGTAGTTTTAGCAAGAAGAATCGTAATTAATCGAAGGATTGATGTCATGCTCTACAGCTTCAGAAAAAAAAACATAATTAAGAAAACATCAAATTGACTTTAAAAGGACCATTCTTCAGGTATTTCCTCTGTGACTACTCGATTAAGTATGATGATCATGATTCTGGGCTCTTTGGGATTAATGGATCATTTATAAAAAAAATTCTTCTCTACAATCAAAAGTACTTGTGAGAGAAAGGAGAATGTCAGGAAAATGATGGACAATATGATTCTGCATATATTTACCTTTTTTGTCAATGCAATTACAATAAATGCTGCAGGTTTTGATTAGGGATAGAGCTGCCATGATTGGTAAAAGAAAAATCAGGAAGAATGATGTGGATTTCCCCCTGCATAAGGGAGAAGGGAAGTGGCTCGTAGCACAAAAGGACAAAATAAATGAACACAGTAAGAGTCAGAAGGGACTAAAGTGAGATGCTGAAACCACTCGACCAAAGTAGTTTGCATAAGTGCCACTATGAATCTGTAAAGTTAGAGACCTAACCTATGAGAGTCAGAAGAAAGCTTTAGGTGTAACTGAACAAGGGCAGACCCACTTGGGAACTATAAGATATATGAACCATTTGCACAGCATAAAATGCAGCTCTCTGTCATCCATAGAGACAAAATACACAGCATCCCCAACTTCACGCAGGACCAGTGTATGTTGGCTCAGAGTTCCAGTCCACGATCAGCTGGCTCCAAGGTCAAAGCATCATGGCGGAAGGGCTTGGTAGAATTCAGGAAGCAGAGAGAAAAGGAAAGAGCCAGTGACAAGGAAATATATCTTTTCTCAAATTGGGAGGTGATCTAGAGATAAGGAGAGAGGGGAAGGGGAAGTAAAGAGGATTATGATGTATTATGGACATGTACCAACTCGCCATGATGAATGCAATTATTATGTACTGCACATGAGGATAAATAGATTTTTTTTAGTCTTAAAATGAATACAACCTTTTGGGTCATGCTCACAGTGATCACATCCAACAAAGTCTCACCTCCTAAAGGTGGATGCAGCTACTGAATTTATCAAGAGATGGATCCATTGATGGATTTGACTCCCATGATTCAATCACCCTCTAAACACATGAGATTTGGGGAAGACATTTTTGATAAGAACTGTACACAAACTTATAGAAGCAATGGGGAACGTGGTAAAGTAAGATGATCTCCAGTTAATACACTGATTTATGGCTTCCAATATGATCCAGTTATCAGATAGCAAAATGAATGAAAAGAAAAGATGTATGGGATTATTCTCCAACCAATATAGCACATTCATCATACCAAATCAATATTCTCCCTTGAAAGGAAACATTCATGGAAGAAACATGACATTCTTTGAAGAAACACCACAGATTGTGATAAAAGAGAACTATAATAATTTTTAGGTATAGAAATGCAATAAACCAGATAACCAGAGCATGTATCAGCCTGTGTTGTCCTGAACATACAAGCCCAAATTTGAGATCCTCAAGCCGCAAAAATATGAATAACTGTAGAAGAACACACCGTAGATCCGAACGATTTTGGATTTGGTAAGGACCCACTGTAGAATTACCAAGGAAATAAACTACGACATCATATTTTTTTTTGAAGATACAGATTTGGAGAAAAAATAGTAGAGATGATTGAATGAAGCAACTACAACTAAATAAAATTAAAAATTGATATATGTATACGTATGCTAAATAGCAGATTAAAGGGAAGTATAGAAGATTATTTGTGTATAGAATACATATGAAAAGTGATCCAAAACTATAAAAGTTAGTTAAATAATTAATTAGTTATGCTTGTCTTTTTTGAGACAAGGTCTCACTATGCAATTCGGGCTGGCCTTGAGTTCATTTTATAACCCAGGCTGGTCTCGAACTTGTAAACAATCCTCTTGCTTCAGCCTCCTAAGTGCTGGAGTGCAGGGATTACAGGCGTGGGCCACCATACCTGGCTGAAAGTTAATTTAAGAATTGTTTTACAGTAAAAGATCTCTTGCCATTAACCTTACTCAAAGAACTCCCCACTTGATTTGAACACATTTATGTTATCGTTTTTATTACTTTTTAAGTAAACCTCTTCCTAAGTGAACGGTTTTGGCTGATGCCTTTTTCTGAAGCAATTCGGAAAATCCTTTTACCTGGCTGTCTTGAGCTCTGCAGTCCGGGCTGCTTCAGTGCCCTGAAAGGATTCAAAATGTTGACCTTCTGTGGTCATTTTGACTACGACAATGAATTAGAAATCATGCAGTACAGGATCTGAGTCATATGGTGGATTAGTAGAAAGCATAGGGTTTTTATGAGCCCTTCAAAAGATTGAATGACAGTGCCCAGGGGGGCATCCACACATTTATTTTTTTCATTTCTCTTCTCAAAGAGGAAAGAGGACTTCCTAGAACTCTTCACAAAGTGGCAAAGACAATGGGCTAAACGTAGTCCAGTGAGGGGGATATTTGAAGAGGGTTCATGGCCATATGCCATTTACTCTTTACCAATATTTTATTTTATTTTATTTTAAATGTAAGCATCTACTATACATTTCAATTAAATCCTTGTCCATTTAGCGTAGAGGGACAGGTGATCCATAAGGGTGCTAAAGAGGAAAAATAAGGAAAAATATTACACCTGACATACATTGAATCAAAATCCTGAGGGGGAAAAATAAACAGAGAAAGCAATAACGAGGAAAGGACACTGTTTCGAGAGATCTCATCTTTATGAAAGATAAGAACCTTCAGATTCCTAAAGCACCACGATACACAAACCGAATTAACTCAGATGAAATTTACACTTAGAAACAATAGAGCGGCCTCAGAGATCACAGAAGTCATAGAGCTAATATTAAGAAAAAAATCCAAGAGTGGAGAAGGAGCCATGACTTATAAAAATCAATGATTATGCCCTGGGTGACTCCTTGTCACCAATAAGGGATGCCAGGGAACAGGAAGGAAGGCACTTCCAAATCCTAAGAGAAAATTACTGTGTACATACAGCTGTCCCCTGAGCAGCAGAAAAATAATATCCCCATCACTCAGGAAAAACACAAAGCCAATTTCAGGCTGTGTAAAAGCCCTTACTTCAGAAGGAAGGAAAACCAGCAAGTTGGAATAATTTGGATGCAATAAACAAAAATGAGTGACGGGAACTGCTACACACGATGAAACCTAAACAAATGATAGTAAGTCAAAGCGATAATTTTTACTTTGAGGAGTATGAAAATATATGTAGAGAGGTAAAAGGAAAAGGGAAGAAGAGGCAGGAAGGCTTCATGGTCCATGGTAGCTCATTCACTCAGCCCTTTGGTAGGACTTGTAGATTTCACTTCTTATATTGGAGACTAAAAGGTAAGTCCGTATTCGGTATGGCATCAGTGTCGATCTGGTGGGTGCGAAGTTCTGATGATCTCCACGTTATGAAGCAGAAAAATCCTTCCACGATCTTATGGCTCGGTTTCCGCCTCTTTGAACTCTGAGTGTGGATGATTTGTGGTAGGAAGCGGTGAGCGGAAAAGGATGCGTTGCCACAGTGATGGATCACGTCGAGTCTCGACGTGATGGAACAGGAAGACACCTAGCCGATGATGAGTAATAGCACGCCTCCAACTGTGCCCATGTGGGGATGTTGGCCTGGATGATTGGCATACAGCCCAAGAAATCGAGAGGTAATGACCTGCCCTGATTCTGTCTAGCGCCATCCTACGGGCTCGCAGCCTGGGCAAAATAAAACAGGGGGTGAGGGAGCAGGAATGTTGAAGGCCACCTGTGCTAGAGAAACTCCTTCCTGCTCCAAAAGGAGCACCTTTAGCTATGGAAGTCACCGATGGACATGAGTATGAGACACCAATTCCTTCAGACTTTCAAGTGAACTCATACCAGCAACTGTCTCTGGTGAGTCCTGGGTTTTAGGTTTTTTTGGTGAAGTTGAGAGAGAGAGAGAGAGAGAGAGAGAGAGACAGGCAGAGACAGAAAGAGGGATAGAAAGAGAGAGACAGAGAGAGACAAAGACAGACAGAGACAGAGAAACAGAAAGAGAAAGACAGAGACAGTCACAGAGAGACACAGAGGGAGACACACACACACACAGAGAGAGAGAGAGAGAGGACTTTACTGAGGGCTCAGGAGGACTACAGAAGATTCCCTCAAAGAAGACAAATCTGGGTAGTGGCAAATGGATGGGTCATCGTGTTTGGAGAAGACTGGAACATTTTTGGCACAGAGGATGGAGATTACCTGTGTGGACAGTACTGGGGGGGTGGGAGGACCTTTGATACATTCACAAAAGGCAGGCAGAAAGTTTACTGCTTTGGGACCGGAAGAGGAGCACAGGACTTAGTGTAAGAGAGACAGGCTGTTAAGGGTCAGTGCCAAAAAGCCAAGATTGGATTGATGAGGACAGCAGTTTTTCAGTGACTTTGGGAACGGCCAATGTGGTAGCCGCCCGTTTGTTTTTCTTCCAGCCTGGTTTCTGAGAGCTAATTGCCTTGGCCAGGTGAGCTTGTGAATGAATTTATTAGGATAGGTTTCCTGAAGCAGCTTCAGCCTTCACTTTAAGCCACAGCTGCGGGAAGCAGATACCTGGGGCCAGATTTTCCGAGGTGTTTCCATATCTGTAAAACGAAACAGAGTCAACTCCATTTAACAGACGACAATGGACTTCCCTATCGTTAAGGGTAATGGCCAAAGAACTTTCTCTCACCAACAAGAACAAGTAGTCAGCTGTTGTGGAAATAGTCTCCAAAACACTGAAAATCTCCCCCAGCACTTTAGAAGGGGAGTCCTGAGTGTGTTAAAGAAGTGGGAGAACCCAGTGCTGGGAGCAGAGTTACACCCAGACCCAGTGCGAAACAGCAGCTCTGAGATTAGGCACCGAGTCGACCACCCTCCTGCCTAAGTGACCAATAACTCCACTTCTCAAGCCAGAGCTGACCACGACGGAGGACAGACCCAGCCCAGACCTAGATTTGGATCATGCCCTGAACCCTGTATTCAGCATTGATATCACCCTGAGGACACTGAAGATCTGAAAGATCACACAATCGAAAGTGACAACATGGAAAATTGTCTGGGAGATTCCAGACATGAAGTTGAGAAATCCGAAACCGGCGAAAACCCAGAAGCTTCAAGCAAAGTAGAGAAATACAATGTCCCACTGAACGGGCTTCAGATGGTGTTTGAGAAAGGTGAACCAACTCAAGCCAAGGGAAGTTCTTCAAGGTTTGGGGATCATCTGTTTTAAGGCCTAGGAAGAATTTTCAAAGATTCTTGGGGCTCAAAGCCAGAATTCAGGTGGAAGAAGGATCTCTGAAAACAGCTGTTCTCTGGATGACTTGGAAATAGGCCCAGGTCATTTGCCATCCTCTGTCTTCAGCCCTGAGAATCGGCGAAATCTGGAGCTCCCACGCCTCTCAGAAATCTCCATAAAGGATCAAATGGCCAAGTACCAGGCAGCTGTGTCCAAACAGAGTGGTTTAGCCAGCTATATAAATGAGTTGAAAGCCAGTGGTGGTGAAATCAAAACTCATAAATTGGAGCAAAAGGAGAATGTGCCCCCAAGTCCTGAGGCCTGCGTCTTCCATCAGGAGCTAGAAAAGATTCCTGCAACTGGGAATAGAGTGACAGACCATTCCATCCCTGCCAAAGAAGACTCCTGTAACTCTCGGGTTAAGAATGAGGTGCAGCCATCTGTGTCCCCCACACTGAGTCCAGACACCAGAGCCTCCAGCCTTTCTGAAGGCTCCCCTCCCAAGACGGAGAAGAAGTTTCAGGCACCTGCAAGAGAGACTTGTAATGAATGCCAGAAGACAGTCTACGTCTACCCCAGGGGGTGTCTCCTGGCCAACCAACAGGTGTTTCACATCAGCTGCTTCCGTAACTCCTATTTCAGCAACAAACTTAGTCCAGCCAGCAAAGGAAGAAAAACCAGCTGAGACCAAGAAACTAAAGATCGTCTGGCCGCCACCAGCTGAACTTGGCAGCTCTGGAAATACCTTGGAGGAAGGAATCAAAGTATCTATACCCAAGTGTCCCCCTGAGGATGAAGTGAGCAAGCCAGAAGCTCCTGAGCACATAGATTTGGATCTGAAAAAGCTAAGACGGTCTTCCTCACTGAGAGAGAGAAGCCACCCATGTACTGTCGCAGCTTCATTCCAACCTCTTCTGTCAAGAGCCCCCCAAATTTGTAGCCACCTATTAGAAAAGGCTGGAGCATGTCAGACCAGAGTGCGGAGTTTGCAGGATGGGGAAGTGGCAGAAAGGAAACAAGTGGAAAATGCCAGGGTTCCTGAGAAGAATGGGTGCGTGCAGAAAACAAGCCGGCAGGATAAGGAGTCTCCCAGAGGAGAGGCAGGGAGGAGGAGTAGGGAAATTCATAGTTTGGAGATGAGGAGTGAGAGTCTTGTAGAAAGTGGCGCACACCTCAATGATGACTATAGCAACTTCCTCAAAGAGCAGTCTGCAGTAGAACCCAAGGCTCCAAATGGGTCCAGCTTTGCAGATAACACCTCCCCGAAAGAATTCACTACTCAGCATCAGAAATCCCAGGATATGGGATTCAGGAAAGGAGAAGTGGTCAAAGAGCTGTCTGTAGAAGAACAGATAAAAAGAAATCGGTACTATGATGAGGATAATGAAGAATGACAAACTACAGTGATGCTGGGCCTTAAGTTCGTCTTAGTTTTCGTAGGCCACTGCCCTTTGTCAAAGTGATGCAAGAAATGAGAAGCCTCACATGAACCGTCATTTTTGCGGAAGCAACTTTAGAAATGAATTCCTGCTGCAAAAAACAAAACAAAACAAAACACAAAACCAAAACCAAAACCAAAAAAATCAAAGAAACATACTGCAGTAACACAATTCTACTCCAGTGTGGTGTGGCCCACCTATAACCACAGCACACAGGAGGCCAGCCTGGGTAACAGAGTGAAACCTTGTCTCAAAAACAACAAAAAACAAGCAACACAAACCAGTTCTAACTGCCAAAGACATTTCTTAAACCTTACCTTTTAATGATAGAGTAATCTTGAGTTTTAATGATATACCTAAGTGCTTGTAAGCAGGGAAATATTGCAACTGATATAATCCAGATTCCACTATATTCGCAAAAGATAATAGTAAAGTAGGTAGATGATTAATAGTAGATTTTTATATACAGATACAACTGTGGAAATAGAACATACATAAGGGACTTAAGGGTCTAAACATTATGACTGAATGCACTTTAGTATAAAGGGCACACTTTGCATATTTTCAAATGAATAGTAATTTGATTTTTTCATATTTAGCTGTTAAGAGATCAAATATTTAGTCTTCTAAGTTTTTTTAGGTTAATCTTCTTACTCTATCTTATAGAGGAATGTATCACTTTGAATCCTTCTCCTTACATCTTGAATTGAATTATTGAAGTACAAGATAGCTGCCTTTTCAGAGCATCTTTTAGATAAATGAAGAATCAACCTGTAAGTTTTAGTGATTGGGGAGATACACTGTTTTCCAAATATACTGTGGTATTTGCCAGTGAGTTTCACTACACCCCAAGTGATTGCTTTTTTGGTAGTATCTTTGCTTCTCAAAATTCACCGAAGATTGCAATATTTTTTGTAAAACCTTTGGATCATTATTCACCAAACTCCATGTTAGGGCAAAGTGAGTTCAAGGGAAGAATAATAGAAAGAATTGCCTTAACCCACTTAACCTCAGGTCTCCAAACCTGTATTTCACTTCTGATATCCCCTTTCTGAGACACTGATTTTTAGTTATCATCTCTACCATGTACTGATTTTTTACGGCAGACTGTATTCTCAGAGTGAAATCAGCCAGTGATAGGCCTTTTTATTGGAATGGTTTTCCTTAGTATTAAGGTTTGGAAAATATGAGCTTGAGTACATTTGTTGTACATAACTGATATTCCAAATTGTATGTAGGGGAGAAAGATGTATTTCAAGATACAGGCTTTTCTTTGTACTGCATTAGAGATTAAACTCTAATGTTTCCTAGAGATGTAAAATATTCTGTTTTCTTACTGTCTTGATTAGTCTGGGACATTCTTATTCAATAAAGGTTTTAATAAAAAAATAAAAGAGTCAGTGCCATGAGGGACTGGTGCCACGTAGAACCTGGCAGAGTGTCACGTGAGCAGAACCCATCACTGGACCTTTGACTAAAGGTCAACTCATGCTACCTCCTTCATGCATCAACAGGGCAGAAGGTGTTAAAGTTGACTGTAATCTAAGCCTCCTACATTTCTCATGATAGGTGAAAAAAAAAAAAAGCCAGGAATACTGACTGCATTTTACTCTGTACATCTGAGTACTAAGATGTATGGTTAATGGATCATAGAATGGAAATAAAGTGGAAGGCCTTTTAATGAAAAAAAAAAAAAGAGTCCCCAGAAAATGTGCAGAGAAATAAACGTGGAAAGGAAAAATTTAAAATTTGGGAAATATAAGGTAAATGGCAAGACGTAAGATGGGAAAAATAAGATGAAATAGAACAAACAAACTTGGGGGAAGCTCCTAGCTGATGAAGCTGTAGCTTTTTACATGGATTAATGCAGCAATGAGAGTAAAATTTGATGGCATTGTTGAGGGGAAAAGAAGTGACAGATAAGGCCTAGCTGGAGATGGATCATGAGCAATGGCTTTGGAGACTAAATCTGATCTACACCCCTTCCTCTGGTTTCTGGCTACCCTTAAGTGAGCAGCTTCCCTGCTCCGTGCCCTTCTTCTGCCATATTGGAACCAGCCGACCATGGACTGAACCCTCTGAAACCATGAGCCAAAATAAACTTGTCCTCCTTTCAGTTGTTTATGCCAGGTATTTGTCACAGCAAAAGAAAGCAAACACACTCTGCAAGACAGATTCTGAGCTATGTTTTGTTAAGCAAACTTTCCATGCAGGAAACGCATTAAAACATAAAGGCTCCGACAATATCTGGACATCAGAAGAAAGGAAAAGAGAAAAAGTTGTACCACGAAAATAAGACCCAGACCCTTAGTGTTGTACAGCTATAAATATTACAAAATCTGAAGCTGAAATTTCAAAAGAGTTAACACTTAGGAATACGATGATGATTAGCTTGCTAGGAAAATACTGAAAAATAATTCTAGTTGATTGACCCCTGATGTGGACCCAGGAGGATAAATACTCCCAGGTGGAAAATGCAGGAACGTAAGACTATTTCACAATTGAGGTGAAAATTGTTAAATAAGAGGCATAAATCATTGATAGTGGTATACAAAGTGTATGATGTCAGCTTTAAAAGAAAAAATGAAAGTCATATCAAAATGGCCCCAGGGCAAAACAAAAACAAAAACAAAAACAACCAACAGTACATTTCTGGGTGGGTTATATAATTATTTAAGAACTTAAAATGCTGGGTTGTGTTTTGGATTATCTCCTGAATATTGTATTCTGTCAAGAAAGCAAAGTTCATCTCTGGTCTTAGGTCTAAAGCTCATTTTACTCAGAAAGCAATTAACTACAACTTGTTAGTTGCTACATTTATGGAATAATTGTATTTTTGCTGTATTCAGCTAAGTCGAACTAAAGTATTAAATATTTGTATAAAATTTTTCAAACAGGATATTCATGAAATCAATAGTGTGGGTGATACAGAAAATATGAAAACTATGTTAGGAAAATACAGAAAAACATTTCTGAAAAGACTCAAATGACTACCAAACTTTCTATTTCCGGTCACGTTCCAGGTTTTTCTGTATACAGGTGCAATCAGCAGTGTTCAAGTGCCTGTTAAAGTTAACAAAATCTGTCACAAACATATTACAGTCTCACCCTTATTAGCTGATAGCAGTTCAGTCCGATTTAAGTTCATCAACGAAATGCAAACAAAAAAGAACAGCATTAAAGGCAGATTAAATTCTAAAGCTGAAGACACATTAACTCGTCTTTTAGAAGAGGTTGGTACACCACCTGACACTCAAAACTTATCCAAAGAAATGCCTTCTCTCCCAATCCAGTGGAGAAATTGCTAAGAAAGTCAGATGAGTTATGTGGTTCCACTGATTTAGAAAGGGATATCTGGTCAAGAGAAAAAGTATTAGGTTTATAATGATTTGTAGCCGGGTGTGGTGGCACACGCCTGTAATCCCAGCACTCAAAAAGACTAAGGTAGCAGCATTACTGTAAGTTCTAAACCAGCATGAGTTACAAAGTGAGCTCAGGTCTAGCCTGAACTGCATAGCAAGACTTTGTCTTAAAAAGACAAAAAAAATTATAGGGATGTGAATGGATTAGGTCACAATTAAAATATGCTCGCATTTGTTAAATTAAGACACTTTAGTATTTCAAGTCATGGATAAATAAGCCCAGTGACTGTGCTTTCTGTGATTGACTGACATTATTACCGAGAATTTGTACAGGTCAGGAAATATCATGGACCCATCTAAGTCACCTCTGGCGTGAATTCACGAATAAGTTCTGTGACACGGGAACAAACGAATGGGTGGGGTGGCCTCAAGACTTGAAAGACTGTTTGATGCAGAGCTGCTGAGGAGTGTGTTATCTGTGGAACACATGCCTCTAGGACTTCAGCAGCATTGAACAAAAACGGCAGGTCTCGGGTGAAGGGAATGGTGTCAATCAACTTGCGAACTCTGGCCCCTTGATTCAATTTCGTGCCATTCCCTTAACTTCGTGGGGTAATGAGGCATATTTCCCTGCAGAGCTGGCACTTGCATGCATATTAGGCATATCCAGAATAGATCTTTTAAATGAGGTTCCTTGGTGGGTCTTTCTGTACATATCTCATTATCTTAAGACTTGTCCCACCCTACTGTGGGTCATCTTAGACTCCTATGGACACTAAATGGACTGAATAAAAAAATATTCTCTACAAGAAACCCAGCAATAGCTTTTGGCTGAGAGTTTTTTTTTTTTTTTTTTTTTTACTGCCAGAAATTTCACTGTATCATACACAAATCTCAGCCTAAAACTCCTGAGACAGGTGGCAAGTTTTCTCTTTCTTTTATTCCCCCAATGCATTCAAGAAAATTCTGACATTGTCATCTATAAATATCATGGAACAGCATTTATTAAACTCAAGTGCAAAAATTTCTATAGCTAATTCTATTTCAATTTAAAAAAAAACCATGAACTTAAATCTGGAAGGTTCCTCTGAAAACCGACTAGCTTAGAAGGATCTGCCATACACTTTTTACAAATACCTTTTAAGTATTCATAGGAGCCAAGCATCATTTATTGATGCGCTAATAAAATCAGGATATGGACAAAATCTATACAAGTCACTGACAGCAGTTTTCCAATATTACCAGTAAAAGTAAGGTCTAGGATTTGCAAGGCCGAAACAGATTGCTGCAGAAGTTGGAAGGATAATTAAAATTCTGGTAAGACTGTAAATCTTCAGAGAGGCAGATGGACAGTAATATAGCCACACATGACACATTTCGTGGAATTCTCTTGTGTAGGTACCTCCCTTCACTTTAGGGAAAGCTACCTTTCCAAAAAAGCCTCACTCATTCATGCATCTATTCATACATGCATCCATGTATCTGTCCATCCTTTCTTCTACCTTTCCATCGATCCTTTCCTTCACTCTTCCATTGATCTGTGAATATATCCATAAATCCATGCAATCATCCATCCATCTACACATCCACTACATATATTTTGAGTCACAGCTTTGTGATGGCCAACATACAGAAAATTTGTGACTGTAAGACTCATGTCATCACTTGTAACATTTTTTTTTTATGATTAGAGGTCTTCATGCTAAATATGTAGTAAAATGAATAATCAACCTCTAAGAGTCTTTACCAAAATTGTCTCCTAACATGCGTTAGTTTGTGTATGAAAGTCAGTTTTTTATTTTGGGTGGAAGCCAGGGCACACAGAATGTTTACACTCTATTAAAGTAGCCACATTTCCAAAAAAGCAGGGCATGACGTCAAGGAAGTCTCCACACTATTCAGTTCAAAATCAAACATATGTCTTTCTACCATACCATCCATAATAAACCACTTACAGCAATCTTCTACATTCTGTGTACAATAAATATTTATACCAAATTCCATCATCCAACTCTTAATCAACTATTTACAATAACTTCACCATCCAACTCCCAATAAACTATTTATACCAACTTCAACCATCACATTCCAATAAATATTTATCCCTTTTATCATGCTATTCCCAAAAAACTATAAAGCATCTTTTATCTTATTCCTTATAAAGCATTTTTCCAAATTCCTTCATCACATACCCAATAAATATTTACACCACATCCATCAACCTATCCCCAAATAAGCTGTATCAATTCCCTTCACCCTACAATCCATAAAATGCTTACACTTACTTCCTTTCCTCTATAGCAAATAAATATTTATACCAACACCCATCATGTTTATCCCAATAAACAATTTCTACCCACTTCTCCCTCACTGCATTTCAATAAAGTATTTACTTTGAATTCCTTCCTATTATCAGTTAACTGTTTGTCTTGATAATAGATTCATGGCTTTCTTTTATACTCATTTTGTGATCATCACTTTTTGTCACTCTTACACAAGAGTGAGAGAAAGAGAGACAGGGACAGAGAGACAGAGAAGAAGAAGGAAGAGGAGAAAGAAAAGGGGTATGAACAGCAATAGTAGAAGGAGGAAGAGGAGGATCATGAGGACGAAGTGGAAGAAAAGGAAAAAGAGCAAACCAGGGAGACATATACCCTTCTAATCCACTCCATCAATGACTTGATTCATCCAATTCAGACCCCGATTTTATCAGGAGGCTCCACCTCCTGATAAACCCATTAAACTATGATGCTCATCAGAGGATTTGGCACTGAGGAAGTCAGAACCCTCATGACCCAATCAGGTCCCAAGTGCTCATCAGCTCAGAGTCCAGTCTTTAGCAAAATGAACCTTACGGGTACCATTTTGAATCCTAACCACAATACTGTTGTTTGCTGTAAAAGACATGCTGTTCATTGTTGGTGAAGACAAGATGGCTAATTTCTCTTCTGATTTACTTTATTGAGAATGATTGCTGGGCTGGGCTCAATAAATAGGGCTACGGTGAACTGGAGGCCTGGGTGCCTTGCAAGTTGCCTGCTCATGGAGGACTGTCCTTTACTGAAAAGAGAGTGATCCTCTTGCTTTGATTTTTGCATTAATAAAACCAACTGGCATCCAAGTGCACATCCAGTCTGCCCTAGAGCTGAGTGGCATCCAGTCTATGAAGTCCAGCCAATGGGATTTAAAGGGAAGTCATTTATTTGGCTTTGACAAACACGTCTTAACAAGAGATTGATTTGGTGGCCGAAGCACAGTCCCCTCCAAAACAGTGGATCATTTTGCTGCTTAAGATGTTAGCTACTCATTACCATTCTGACCTTCAAAAATAACGAAAGGATGAAGATGCGATACATTTCTGTACCAGTTCCACATGGTGAATATGTTCATTAGCCAGAATGTCATCAGACATACAGATGCATACAAAAAAAAAAATCCAAAGATGATCTATAGAGGGTTTGATATCATCCATAATCAGTCATCTACAGTGGGTGGGGGATCTTGTATTGAGTCCATTATGGATAACTGTTGGCTGTACATATAATGTATAATTTTTATCTGCCAATTAAAAATCAATAGAATCCCTGGGTAGGGTGGAATACATTGGCAATCCCAGTGCTTTAAGAGGGAAGATCACAATTTCAAGCCAATCCTATGCAGCCTGCTAATCTAAGAGCTCCTGTCTCCAGAGAGTTCTATGGCCACCCACCATGCCCATCCAAACAAATTTCTGAATCAAACAATTTGTTTCAGCTTCATTTTACGGCCAGTTGGGAAATACTGTTGTTCGGGGAATGATCGTGCCTTCCTCATTTTCCAAAAGGTAGATTTGCTTTCTCCTCTCACCGTGTCACATGGCTACTTCATTTTCTCCCAAAACCTGTCCAGACTGCCCTCAACCCCTGCCTGTTCTACATCATGGGTGTGCTTGGTAATGGAAGAGGACTTGCAAATTATTAAAATTATTTAAAAATGATGAGCATTGATGCACTTGCACTAAGAAAATATGGAATTACCATACTGAGATTTTGGTGAGGGTGGTGGTATGGGTGTATCCATTTCTCCAATCTCTCTCTCTGCAAGAGCTGTCTAGAGAAAATGTAATCTCCTAAGAGGGCTGAAGAGTTACCACCATCTTTCACCACAAGAATCCTCTAAGGGACTCCAAACTCACGTTGATGGTTTCCCCAGCACCTGTATCTGCCATCTTCCTTTTCTTAATCTCTCCAAAGAAAGCGGACTGCCACAGCTGTGTCCGGTGTTGGTTCTCCCACAGTTCATTTAAGCACGCAGGCCATACAGATTGCTGGGTTTCATTTCCTCTGATCTGTACACACACACACACACACACACACACACAACATTTTCAGTCATTCCCAGCCTCACTCCTCTAGCCTTACTCCATCCCACACCCGGAACCGCATTTTTTTCCAGCAGAGGAGTCCTTCTGTGTACTATATTTTGTTCATGTTCATGCCCCTGTTTCCTGCCCGTTCACTTCTGAACTTGGTTTTTCCGGCAAAGTAAGCAGCCATTCATACACAACAGCAGCTAAAATTTTGGATAGTGGTTCAAACACTCACTTGCATTTTGTAAAGAAACGGTTCTCTATGAAGTTGAGAAAGAGAAGCAGTGATAGAAACCTATCTATTTTTCTTAGCGCCAAGCGTGCAATTATTTATGAAGATGTCACTGAACCATGTACCGATAAAAAAGATGCCTTGGAGTGGCTATGTCAGACATGGCACTTATTACGGGACAGTAAGTATTCAAGGGTTACTTACTTTAATCTCAAATGACCAAGCAACAGACTGTGAATAGAGCTTGGAATGCAAGTGTGTTAGAATCACATTTCAGAGTGGAAGACTCATAATTCGATGAGGGCTTAGGCAGCGAACTAAATACCCACCCATAGATTTACTCCAGGTAACCTCGCCATCTGAGAGTCAGGTATTCTCTGCAACCCACTGGTATTTTATCGTTTCGTGTAATATCTGGTAAAATGCAAGGTGCCAGAACACGTGGTGATGTATTCAGAACACACCGAAATCCATTTCTAATTTGTGAAAAAAATGACAGTAAAGCTTGAGTGTCATGGTATGACAACACACATTCTGTTTGCAAAGGCTACGGTTATACCTGGCAGATGTCAAAATGCTGTGAAGCAAATCCTATGTAAACGTTTCACTGGAAAGTTAGTTCAAGCTCCATCCTTTACTGCATCCTCAAGCCCTCACAGTAAGTTGCCTTTTCCGTGAAATCCCTTTAATTTTACATTATTTTTGTGAGTTTGAGTCTTCCATTTCCTTTTCCGAAGAGGGTGTGATGATAAATCGTTTTGATCTTATTTCTGAGTATATCGGTTGCCAATCAAAATTAAATCAGGTTACTGCATGCTGATAATCTCGTGGCAATTCAAGTTCCTGATTTTTACTTCAATTTTGAATTAAAAATGAAATTTTATTGGTGCAAATCCTGTCTCTTACCAGACTCTTTTGTCTCTAAGATGGGAAATTTTTATTCTTCAAGTCTCTAATGGGGGCAAGAGTGTCTAAATGATAAATCACACCTTTTATGTAAAAACATTTAATTTACAAAGATTGCAAGCATAAAACTATATGAAATCCTCTATCACCTGCATCATCACAGAATTAAACAGGTAAAGACAAAAGACATCTTCTAGTTTTAGAGAGATTCAATATATTCTTCTAAAAAATGAAAAGTAAAATTAAAAAGACACATGCAGGAGTCATGACTCATAAAAGATAAACATTTCAACTTGCGTATCAACATCAATGCAAATCTCTTTTTGTTGTTGATTTGTTCTTGCTCCTTTTTTGTTTCTGATTAATTTTATTGGTACGTTTTAGGTATGGGTAACGATCACATTCAACAGACAGAGTTATACCTGTACATGATATAGCTTGCCCTTTCGTTTTTCTCTGTCCTCCTTTCAATCCTTCTTTCCCTCTTTACTAGCAAAAGCTTTGCTTCCATTTCCTCACTGCTATTCCCTTTCTTTCTTTCTTTCTTTCTTTCTTTCTTTCTTTCTTTCTTTCTTTCTCTTTCTTTTTTTCCCCTCCTTCCTTTCCCTCTTCCCTACACCCTAGTATCTATTATACATTGTGGTCCTTACCCTTTTGTTTCCTCCCAAATCAATGCAAGTCTTGAAAACGAGGAAGAGGAGTAGACAGACAGCAAAGAACAAATAGCTCCATAAGTAAGAGAACTTCACACTCACTGCCAAATGCAGTGTTCATGCGCCTTAGTAGGTCACCAAGTGACAAAGAAAAACAAAGCTTGAAATTGATGAGAAAGTGGCGGTGCTGGTACAGATATTTCATTGCTTTGGAAAAACCATCAGGACACTGTCCCCTTACGTTCATGTTCTAGGGATCCCTGCTTACTCGTGCTTAGAGAAAGTCAGCTCCTGAGAACCTCAGTCTTGCAAGTAGCCTCGATGTCCATCAACCGCTGATTTGGTGAGGAAAATGTATTTATGCACAATGACACATTTATACTGTGCCACCATCAAGCGGGACACACTTGAGTCATTTCTAGGAAAACGGATGCATATTGAGACTATAGTGTTAAACAAAGTAAAGCAGATGGAGAAGGTTAAGGATTGCATAGTTTCTCTTATGTGACTCAAATATAAGAAGAATTAAAAAAAAACAAAGCCAAAAAAAAAAAAAAAGATGACAGGAAAGAGGCTGGTAGACTTTGTGGAGATGGGACGGAGATGGAAAACTGAGAGGAAATTAAAAGTGATTAAGTCACAATATGTATGCGAACACAATCCCCAAGGAGAATGTAATCATTATGAATCACAAATGTATACCAATAAAAATCTTTAAAACATGAAAGGAGGGAAGAAAGATAGTCTGCTGAAGAAATACACGCGTTCTAATTTCCACTTCTGCACCACCAAGAAACTTCATTAAAAAACATGAAACGTTACCACTGCAACAGAAGAACGTGGTCCTGACCCAGAAATTCTGCTCACTGCAGGCCCGCGAAATGGGGGGAAATGAGAAACCCATACCAAAGGAAGCCACCGTATTAAGAAAAATGGGAGCTGCCAGCAACAGTATTTTAGAGGGTGTAAATTCTCAGTTCCAGCAGGAAAAGAAATTAAAATTAGGAAAATTCACATTTCTAGCAGGAAAAGTAATAAATAAAAAGCATAGAGTCAACAAAACTGCCACAAAATATATGACGAACGCTTTTATGGAATATTGTAAAATCTCAGTCTTTGAGGGTACCATCTCCTGGCTAGCAAATACTCATGTGATCACAGCTTCGTGGGGTAGACTTGGAGTCTCTCTTTTTTTGAAAGGTGGAATTTCTCCAAACACACACACAAAAATCCAACAATTTGAGGAGAAATATCTAAAAGAGGTAAACCTCAAAATGCCTCACCTGGTTTTAACCAGAAAGTGATACAAAAATCATGAAAAAGAAATATCATACAAGTGTACATTCATATTGAATACAAGAACATAAAAATGAGACAATGAAACAATCAAAATTATTGTACCTTGAGTTGATCATTACTCAATATGTGCAAAAATCAAAACCTCATGTTATATTTCATGAACATATACAGACACTTACATTTGTAAACTTAAAAAATAAATCACTTCAAACCACTGATCTATCTTGAATCACTATTTATGAGCATGTGATATCATTATTTATTATTAAAAGTAATCTTTTTGTCTTATTCACAGTTCATTTGACCTGAATTGTTCTAAAGAGATATATTTTGAACCACAAATTCTATGTCAAAGTTGTCAGGATATGTAATTTGGACACTTAAGATTTTTAAAACTAAGAAATTTCTAGACAACCTTTCTTTTGGTAACTTATACCTTGAACTCTCATCTGTTGATGTTTCAAGGGTACCATATTTATAATAATGAAGTATTAGTAAGTCATTCTGAAAATTCCCTTATGAGTAAGGTAATTTAACTTTCATTTTTCAACTGTTCTAGTCAAGACAGCATAGAAAGCTTTTCATAAATTTTCTGATGACAATACTGAGGAATAGAGAAACCCCTGGGTTACAAAATGAGCTCAGTGCCAGCCCACACTGCATAGTAAGGTCCTATGTCAAAAAAGGCGAAGGGAAAAAAAAAAAAAAAACCTTAAACCCTAAAGAAAGTCAAAGCAGTCTGGCCTATTTCTTAGTTTTCTTAATATTATTTTGTTTCTGTCTTTTCTTATTTTTTTTTCCTCTAAAATTGCTAAAGATTGTTTCTAGGGCCTCAGGACTGGCAGACAAATGCTCTATCGATGTGCTATTTTTACAGCCCCCTCATTTTTCTCTCCTGTGAAAAAAATGAAAAATAATTTTATTATGAACTTATTGTAAGTAAATAGAGGTGTTTAATGGATTGCAAATGGATATAGAATTGCTATAACATATCTTCATTTGGCGAATACATTTTAGTTATATTCTACAAATGATTAGAAGTGTATTTTATGATCTCACATAATTTTGAAATAGAATACCAATAAGAATAAACAAGGATAAACATGAATCTTAAACATTCTGAAACGTAGCTTATGAAATTGGAAAATTAGCTGATATGCTGAAACCACAGGTACATAAGAGAATGCATTTTGAATGCTACCATCTTTTCTGATACAATATTAGGATTTCTCATATGTTTTCATGAATATATTGCATCTCAAACACTAACTAGGCAGCCAGATTTTGAAGCTGGAAGCTGGGTATTTGTATCCTGGCTCCAAAAGTCACATGCTGGGTTTTCCTGGGAAGGTTCCATGAGTTTTTCAACCCTTATTGACTTAGGTATGATGTAGAGCTCATAATAGCACAGATCTATGGGATCTTTGTGAAGACTAAATGCACAAGATCCTTGAGACACTGCGTGGCACCTAAAATGCACCAGATGTGATCATTAAAAAATATTTTTAAATCCAAAAAAGAACTCTAAATGTTGCAGAGTAATAATAGGAGAGTATTATCTGAGATTTCAGGAACCATTATGTAGACAAATAGCTCCCTCATTCCACTTCTAATGGTTTTATCCATGAATCATGCCTAAATCTTTCATAGCATTATATCACATCAGTGTTTTTGAAATAGGTCATCCTGACAAGATTGAAATTAAATCATTCATCTTATTTTTAATCCAGAATTCTAATGATACTTGCCCCTAAATACCTACAGAGTAATTATCAGCCTCCTAGCTATTTATCAACAAAAGAGATTTTAAAAAAAGAAAAGAAAAGGACACATGTGTTTAAAAGAAAAATGGTATACAATATAATGAAGTAATTAAGCTAATGTCCAGAAAATAAATCATTTATCAGATTCTGGGGAACTTACGCTAGACTGGTGAAGTTTTTCAAGTGAACAAAATATGGAGCTCATTGTAGCATTTTGATCAACTCTGTCTTGAACTCATTTTTTTTCCCCAACAAAAATGATTATACTGTCCTCTCCACCACTCCCCTGCAAGTTCATTTCAATATTGATGCCCTGAAATGATCCGTATATAGGTAACTTTGTAGTTTAAAGAACTCATGAGTCTTTGTGAACGATCACAGAGGGTCAGAACTGGATAAGTCAATTGGAGGGACGCTGATGTTCCCATGGGATGCTTGACTGAGTATTTCAGAGCCTCTGTATTCATAAAGACCACTTGTCTGACAGCAGAGTATTTTGGTTTTGACTAGGTTATGACTCAGTCATCTTCCCTGTTGAGATGCTGGTCACTAAATGCGATATGAATTCAGAGAAAGAAGACAGGTGTAGTGGCTTTGGAATATGTCAACTTGATTTTGCCCGATTGAATTTGTGAGGAATGTTTTCTTAAACATTTCCTTTGGATCCTTTAGGACACTTTAGAAGCTAGAGTGAGAGGCAACAAAAGACACAAGTTTTAGGCCAACCGTCATACCTCATTGGGGTACCATAATGAAATATGGTGGGCAAGCCAGGTTATATAATGGATATTGATTATTCCCAGTCAAGGGGACTGGAAATCCAATGTCAACACAAAGCAGATCCCGTGGCTTGTGAGGGCTGCTTCCTGGTTCATGGCTGACATCTTCTTGCTGGGTGCTCACATGGTGAAAGTAGCACAGAACTGTCTTGGGTAATTTTGTAAGAGTGCCATTCCAACCGTTAGGTTTCAATCACATAATCTCCTCAACTTCTAGAGACTCCACCTCCAAAGAGCATAACCAGCGGGGTTAGAATTTATCATATGCATTGGATAGGTTGACTCACATCCAATTCGCTGCCATCGTGACTGGTCGGCCTGGTCTTCCAAAACAAAATTCCACTCTCTGAGTTCCTGGATGAACAGGCTTTGCTTGTTCCTCGTGTTGGAGGCTGGAAGTCCACAATCAAGGCATGGAGGATTCAGTGTCTGCTTAAAACTCCTTTCTTGTTCATATATGGTGCCTTCTTGCTGTGTCTTCACATGGTAGAGGAGCCATGAAACTCTCTGGGACCTCTTCTGTAAAGACAGTGATCCCATTCATGAGTCTCAATTCTCACGATCTCATCACCTCTCAGGGCCTCCACTACCTTGAAGGTGAAGGTTCAACATAGGAATGTGAGGAGCACACACTCAGTTCATTGCACAGGGGAAAGGGTTGGTAGCATATCACTGGATCACTCAGCACAGGCCACCATATGCAATCCCATAACCTGAGTGGCTGATAGACAGCAGACCTTGATGGTTCCCAGTGCTGGAGGCTGAAGGTCTGAGGTCAAAGCATGGTATATCCTGCACCTAGAGGGAACTACTTCCTGCTTCATGGACAACACTTTCTCTCTTTGCCCTTGCATGATGGAAATGAGGCTGCTTTCTGGGGTCCTTTGCAAGGACCCTGATGTGCAACTACCTCCTCACAGCATCTGTCAGAGCCTCCACCTCCTAACACCATCTTCTTTGAGGTTAGAGTTTCAACTCATGATTTTGAGAAGACATGAATACCCTAAGCACAGCACCAAAATTTAGCAGGTCAGGCTGACATTTGTGGGTGCCAGAATGCGATCAGTCTTACCCACTTTAATTTCCCTTCTTTTCCTCACCAAATGCCTTAAAGCAGTTCTCTTTCAACATTCAAAGCAAGGACAACAGTCTTGGGGACACTGCTCCATCAACTGATTATGTAGTGAAATCACTGTGACACATATGAGCACATAGTCTAGGGATTCTGCCTCTGTTGCAGCTCCTTGATTCATCTGCAAGAATATGAAAAAATTTGCAAGACAATGCATGTCGGCCACAGAGGCAGGATCATTACCATGTTTTCTTGGTTGTGATCGTTCATCTTGCTTGTAAACCTGACTGGTGTGAGAGATGCCTGGGAGATTATTAAAGCACCCTTCAGAATATGGTGAAGTCAGTCATGGAGGGTTGACTTTGGAATGACATGTGGCCCCAAGTCATTTCTTCACACTCTTCCTCTTCTCTTGGTTTCCTGGCCATCATGAGGTGAGCAGATTTCCTCCAACATACACTTCCACCATGATGTTCCTGCCTCCAAGTGATGCCCTGAAACTCTGAAACTATGAGCCTAATTCACTGTTTTTAAAGTTATATATTTCAAGGTATTCTGTCCCAGAACAAAGTTAGTCAATACATGTGTGATGACACGCAAACCTGTATTAATTTCAAATGTCAAATCAACATATTCTGAAGGGTTGGTTTGTTTCTCCTCCATTTATAAAAACAAATCATTACCGTTGGAGCTTAAAGATGGTGCCCTTTAGGTTATTAATTAACTGCAGAAAAAATATTGGTAAATCTGAAAAAGGCATATATTTTTCACTGTATATTATTCTTTGTAGATAGGAACCAACAAAAAAATGGGATTTGTTCTCTTCTGTTTTCAAAACAAAAGCATAGAAAAACTAATACAATAATGGATCATTAATTTGAATAAAAAAGATCCATGACCTTATATTGTAATAATGCTCCACCCAAAAGATTTTCTTCCTTTTGCAATGCTCAAAAGTACAATAAAATGGAAAATAAATAAGGAAGCTCATATTTTAGAAGGAAAAATCAGCTTTGCCATTTCAGGGAATTGTGCCCTTTAAACCAGGGTTTGTCAATATTTAATGAGGATGTGAAACTTGTTCAAATGGACACTCTGTAATGGTCCATATTGGTTTTTGAGATTTTCTGTTTCCCACAATGAGAACATTATTGGTTTCAGTCCAAGGCACTGAAAAATACTATTGGTCATAGACTCTCGTGTCAAGTGGCAAAGTTTAAAGATGTGTGTAAAAAATAAAATAAAATAAAATAAAATAAAATAAATGCCTGTACTCTGTTGTAAACAAGCAGTATGGTATTGTGACTGAATTATAAGCATCACAGTATCTTCAGAACATATTTAACTACCAGTGTGGGTGCTATCCTGTGCTTCTAAGCATCAGTTTTCTTTATCTCAACAATTTCACAATAACAATTTTGAAGATAAAGAATAGCTGTGATGTGCTTTACTTCCTTGAGATAGCCAAGTAGATATACAGTACAAAATTTTTCTTGTGCTTTTCAGTACAACTACTGTGTCCCTGGTTTCTCCAGTTAAGGAGTCTATGCCAGGCAGATTATACAGAAGGAAGGTTGAAAAGAAATGGTCAGAAAATGTGTTTAATTTCAAAACAGATTTTAGTTATATTCTCACAACCCACAGGGAAATGGAAATTTAACAATTATCCTATTAATTCAAATGCAAAGCCATGTTGGTCCTGAATAACATGGAAAGGTTATTTTGACATTGAACAAATTAGAATCTGAAACATTAAAAAAAAAAAGCAAGAAAAGTCATGGATTAGTCATGCAAAAGCGGAGAGAAAAATTCTAAAGTGGTTTAACAAAGGACATGAAAGAACACAAATTTAAGAACAATACTGATATTCACAGTTAATATTAAAAATAAAACTGTATTCAAACCAAGCTGTTCACCTAATCTCTTGGATTTATATTTAACATATAACACTAACGACTTATAAAATTCTTTTGCAAGACACATATTCTCTAACACCTTTTTCTTTGAAAAGATAATAATGCACATGTGATTTTCTGAGTTTCAATGTTTTGCAACCTGTTAATTAGAAAGCATAAAAATGTATTTGTTAGAAACATTTCACAGTACTCAAGATTGTGAGATGATAATTGGATTAGAGATATTTATATCACTTATTTGTCTATCATTTTTGTCCCATTATCCAACTCTTGGTATTTTATTTATCAGCATTTCATCTATCTATCTATCTATCTATCTATCTATCTATCATCTATCTCAGTGATTTACATTTCTATCTGTCACTATATATTCTTTCTCATGTATTTATCTCTCATTTCCCTTCCACTATCATCCTGTTGTTCCATTTACCCATGCATCTCTATTTTGTTTATCTATGTATCTCTCTATGTATATATCTATGCATCTCTTTATAGAGAGATACGTATTTGTCATCTCTCTAAGTCTCTTACCTATTTATCTATCACCTATCCAAACCTTCTCTAACCCTGAAGAAGCAAGTAAACAATGTTGACAAATAAATTATATAATACTAATGCTCCTTAAATGACAAAGAAAAGGATAATGCCAGGGTTGGAAGTATTTTGTTGGTGTGAATGAGGGGAAGATTGAAAATTGCAAAACGTGATATCATGTTCATTCTTCTTGCATGACCACATCAGAAAAGAAATGCAGGACTCAGAGTCTGCCTTGCAGATAATTGTCTTCTGCTGCTTTTAATTAAGATTCATTTTCTCTTTCAATTCTATGACTTCTAGCAGTAGCTCTGGGAGGAATCTGACACTTCGTTTTAAAAACAAATCTCCAGGTTATCCTCCCCTTGCTGGTGTCTGGTTCAGAAGTTGAGAGCTACTGTCTTATCTGTCACAGTGCCCTCAACCTGTTAATGATCAAGGAGATATTCCCAATTTTCAACATTTTGCACTTTCTTATATGACACCAATTAGAAGCACATACATATGTGCAATTTCAAAAGAGATAAGAGGAAAAAGACAAGAACAGATCATTTCAGTTGGAAATCTCTTTGTGTTAGAAATACATAGATTTATCACCAAGCCCATGTGTGTTGGTTACTTTTCTCTTGTTGCTGAGACAAAATACTTGACACCCAAAATGAAGGAAGGAAAATTTTATTTAGCTCACAGTTTGTGGGTGTTTCAGTCCATAATCAGCTGGCCCCAAGGCAGGGTGGCATTGCTGAGGGGCAACCGTTCACGGAAGATGAAGACAGAAAAAGCAACAAGAGCAAAAGAGAGAAGCAAACCTCTTTCCTTGCCTTGTATTGTATGCAGGCTTCCTGCTCCAAGGAATGTGAGCACATACCACCAATCCCAACACTAGGCAATGAACCAGTCACAAACTCTAGATTCAGCTGCCTTCAAAAGACCAGCCCCTCCACCATGACCACATGAGGTTTGGGGGGAAAATTCAGACATAAACCACAGCACAATGCATCAGAGAAATTCCAGAAATTTTTATAATGATTTTTAGCCACCAGGAGGAGAAAATAATGGTCAAGTTTGGATTTCAGATGTGAGGTAGTCACTCTTAACATGCCACTTTTGTTAGATAGATAGCTTCTTTTCAGTAAAGAGACCTGGTGTGACCCTAGACAGGATCAAGAACTGGAAAATGAAATACAGGCTGACTCCAGGGACTTGTGAGCAAGCTTGTGACCAAGACACTGATTTGAACAGCAACTGTCACCAGTATGTGCCCAGCTGCATTTAGCTGGGTAAGGGGAAAGAGTCCTTACTATGATGACTGACTTTCTAGAATTTTTATTCCTTTACAAGAATGAGAGCATTCTCAGTAAGACATTAAAACAGTTCAACAGAGAAATTAAACTCCACTTTCTGCCTATTTCTCCATCCATCAGCATTCCTGCTGCTAGAGCAAAATATGCCCAGCATCCACAACTCAAAGATGGAGAGACACTAACTTTGGATCAGCTTTAACAGGCTTCAGTCCTCCAAGGCAGCCACGTTATGAAAGAAATTCATGGCAGAGGAAAGCTACTTACTTCACAGCATCCAAGGATCACAGATAGAAGAAAAGAGCCAGAGAGCTGCTAAAGTTTAGGTCTTGGGTGTTTCCCCCAAATCCCAACATGTTTTGAGGAAGATTGGGCCACAAGGGAGCTATATTGATTAGTGAATTTGTCCACTGATGAGTTCAAAGCTGACTTGGGGTTAGGAGGTGGGGTCTGGTTAGATGGGTTACTGGGGGCATGACCAGGATGAGTCTAGCTTCCTCCCTAATCTTTCCTTCTCTTTCTGCTTCCTGGTTACCATGAGGGTGAGCAGGTTTCTTCCGCCAGACCGGTTCCACCCCGCTGTTTCTGCCACATAGTGAGCTAACCATGGACTATATCCACGATGCAAAATACAGCATTCCCTTTTAAATTGTGGGTGCCACATACTTATCTTAGCAACAAGAAAATCAATACAGGAAGAGACCAAGGACCAGACATCATCGCCAACTCCCTTCAACTGGATTCCAACTCCTAATAAGCCCATTCAGCTATGAGCTCATCCATGGGTTAAACCATTGATTAGTTAATACTTTCTCAATCAATCACCTTTCTGGGTGTCTTTTAATCCACCAAGTTCTCAGTCAAGGCTAACAAACACATCCTCGCTACACTGGTATAAACCAAGACCATCTCCTTATCACAAATTTACACAGCATACTTACACACTAAGCACTGTTCACCTTAGAAGTGGCCACACACTTACCTGTCTGACTCTCCAAAATCTGGACATCTATCCTTCAGAACAGAAATTGCAAGAAGAATAAAATTTCATGTCTTCCCCCCTTAAACACAGAATGGAGAAACCAAGGATAGAACTAAATAGGTAAAATTAAAGTTCACTCCTCCCTTCTTACCTAGTTTGACCTCTCCTTACATCTGTTGGAAACATGCCATGTAAAATTCTCTTCCCTTTAAAAAACTGTTTCTCAGTTGTTATCATGGTTATGTTAGAAAATAGAGGAAATACAAATGAACAGAAAGCAATTAAAATTCAATTTATTTGGCTTGGCTCAAATTTAACAATGTCTAATGATTTTATACATAGGCTGCCAAAATTTTATTTATCTCACATAAGTATGTTTTCATAGATATATGTACTTTTTAAAATTGAATGACACTCTAGACACTGTATTTTACTTGTTTTCTTCACTTAATGTATTCTGAGTATTCTTGTAAGTTTATAGCTATATCACTATTGCAATGAGGGTAGAATATTCTATTATGTATCTGTGTAATATATACAGAAAAATGAAGTCTTTCTTGCTTTACTCACTGCATAGTGGTTATTTTAGATTTAGAAAATATCTTTACATCTGACAATAAAAGTGTCTTGTGGTTTTATTTTTCAGAAAACTTTTTGAATTACCCCAAGCCATATTCTTCCAAAAGAATTTTTAAAAGCATTTCCTTTAAAAGCACCGATACTTTGACTAGGTTTGGATTGTTTCTTTGAGAAACAACTTGTACTTATATAATACATAATGTTTATATTATAAGGTCTATTTCTGGAGTGTCTTCTACTGAGTTTAGGAAGTCTATATTTCTTTATAAAAATCTAGAAACATAGCCAGGCGTGGTGGCTCATGTCTGTAACCCCAGCACTCAGGAGGCTGAGGCAAGAAGATCCCTGAGAATTTGAGGCTAGCCTGAACTGCAGAGTGAAACCCTGTCTCAATAAAACAAAAATAAGTAAATAAATAAAGGTCCAAAATCCCTGTATTGTTTTTTTCTTTTCTATTTTAGCATCTTTATTTATTGTGCAAACTTTTCAGTGTTATATTCCCTAATTTGTTATGGTTGACATGTAAAAACAACAAAAAAACAATAATTTTCTAATTTATTCTTGGACTCATATCCCTTATTATTTATTTTCATTTGCTTCTGTTAGGATCTATAGGCAAAGTGACATATCTTCAAGTATCAACAATTTTGCCTGCTTTTCTTCAAACTCAAGCATGTTGCAATACTTTAAAAATTATAGAGTGGCCACATTTATCAAAACACCATAGTAGTCCATAAATACATCTGATATTTATGCTTTTATGTATCAGTTTTAAAATGCATTCAATTTGAATTGAAAACCACCAATGTTCTCTATTACCTGTCCTGAAGAAAACTCTGAACAATGATAAGGTGAGAATTTCTATAGTATCATTGACTTTGAAAAGAAACACCTAGATCTCTGTCTCTGTTTTGAAAAATTATCTTTTTATCATGTCAGAATTCCCTTCTCATTTAACTTAGAACTATTAAGCATGAATATAGAGTTTCATCCATTTCATGTATGCTATCTAACTCATCAAGATCATCTATTATTTCCACCTCATGATATTAACACAATGAATTATATATTTGGGTTTTTAATATTGAGTGACCCTCACATTCCTGAAATTTGTCATGAGAGCTGGTTCTTTTCTCCTTCTCCTCCTTCTCTTCCTCCTCCTCCTCTTCCTCCTCCTCCTCCTTCTTCTTCTTCTGCTTCTGCTTCTTCTTCCTTTCTGCTTTTCAAACATTGTAAACACAGAGAAATCTTATATTGCTTTGACATTTTAAAAACTCCATTCTTATTATGACATAATTCTTTGAAACATTTCTCAGTATCCTTAGGATCCATCGGTCTGAGAAGTTTACTTCCTTTGAGTCAGTTTTAATCATTTATGTTTTGCATGAATAGCATGTCAGCCTCATTTCCAAACATTATGGAGCTATAGTCCTGTCTCCATGTACCTATCCTAATCATAATAAAGATACATTTGATGTCTTATAATGTTATTTCCTCATTTTCAATAATTGAAATTTTTTACAATGCATTTCCTAGTTATATAGTTGACACTATATTTTTATGTTCCCTACAATAATAATACACAGCTTGATTTTATTTTTTTTAAAAATGTGTTCTATTCCATTAACTTCCATTGCTTTTTCTATTAACCAATTTTTTTTATTTGCCCTGATCTATACTTAAATTTAAAGGTGACTTTTTTCTCATTTTTAGCAAAAATTACTTGAAAGTTGTTATTATCTTCAGCGTAAGAGACCAAGCATGCAATGAGGTAAATATAAACTGATGGTCGTGTGGACTTTTGTTTCGCAGACATGATTTTAGTACCAAGCTTCTTTGCAACCCTAGTGCTTTTTTTTTTTTTGTCTTTTACATTTCTGCTAGAAATCGCAGTAAAAATTTAATGACCCTGGGTAATACTTGTATATTCATCATCCCTGCAGAAAACATGGTTTGAATGCTTTAGTGCGGTAGACAGTGTCCTTTCTGACCTTATCCGAAGCTGCTTCCTTCAAACCTCTTGAGGGAACAAATTTGTGATTTCTCAAATGAATCACAAAGCCTCTCTCACACATTTCCGCTTGGAAGGATCCACCTCATTCTTCAAGATTTCCTGCATTTTCCCCTCATGTCTGAATTCTCCCCTGATGCTCCCAATTAGACCAAATCGTTTTAGTTTTTCCAGACTTGATCAATTTCTTATACCTTCGGTGCCAATTTCATATTGTCCATTAATCACTTCTCCTCTCTTCTTTTCTCTTCTCTTGTTCCCTTTCCTTCCTTAAAACTTTAACTTTCACATATTTATTAGGTGCCATGTATACTTTCAGGACATGTATACTTTACATAATATTTAAATCAAGTTAAACATTTATCTCCTCCAACATCATTTCTTCATGGCAAAGAAGTTGAAAATCCTGTCTTCTAGTGCTTTGAAATGTATATTACATTGTTATTGATAGTTGCCCTAATTATAGTAACACAGAAATTCTTGCACCTACTTAAACTCAGTATTACATTGATATTGTGCCCCCACCGGTTCGGGTAGAAATGAAAGAAAGACCAGAAAATAAGAAATACAATTCAAAGAAAGGCCAGAAAACATGGAACATAAGAAGGGGGGGGGGAGCCTAAGAAATGCTTGGGAGCAGACATTACAGTTAAAATTATGCTTCAAAACAAATTTATGCTTCTGACTAGGACCCTATTTCTGGTCCGATACTGTGGCAGACTGCTAGAAAACATTGCACTAGTACTGAATAGCATAAATGCATAAATTCTAAACTTTCTGCTAACGATTATACAATCCATTCTAAATGTAAAAATTTGGGCAGGAGCACCCAGTTGCAAAGTTAGACACCCTAGTAATCAGTTTGGTGGAAAGAAACTACCTTCCCTAAATCTTTCACTTTCCCTCTCTTCTTCTTTCTGTACTTTCTTCTTTCAATGGGACCTCCACTCCAAACACAGAACCTGACTCTGAGAGATTGCTTAATTTGTTTTCTTTGAATTAATAAAGCAATCATGATATCTAACCACCCCCACCACATTCTCCCCATCTCTTCCTCTAATTCTTCGGTCCAGTCGTTCCCAGAAATGAATCCTTGAAACACAAATGACTGGAAATCCCATGGCACCTTGAACTTCCTGTCCATTTTACTGCTCCGTGAAACACAGCATAACCAGCTTCTGGCATCTGTGCATAGGTTGTGGAAAGGCAGTAGGCATAAAATATCAGAACCAGTAGGGAATTTCAAGGCAACTGGCCCAGTCCAGGAAAGAAATACTGAGCCTGTCACATACTGTGCCTCATAGATACCATCACGGTGCAGGCATCTCAAGAAATAAACCCATTCCCCTAAAACATACTTGGATATCGTTCCCATTCTTTCATCACTATTTGGCATCTGCCTCCACTTTTGTTTTCTTCTGTAACCCTTTTCTTCTACTCATTTGCTGGGCTCCTACAGCTGCCATATTGGACACACATCTGTTGCAGAAAAGCCCACCCAGATACAATGAGCTCACAGAGCCTCAAATTAGAAAAGCAAAGTTCAAAATACGCTAAAAGATAATGAAAGAAAAGAGATAAAGGAAAATGTAGTTTAGAAACACACCCTTACCTCTGTAGCTGATTGGAATTGAATTGGCACAATTCTTTGGCTAAGGGGTTCAGGCACTAAGAAACTGGAAGAAGATCCACAGTTACCAACTTCAGGATGATTCAAGGGGTTCATTTCATGGATGTGATTTCTGGACCTCTTTGGGGGAAAGTTTTATACCACAGACACAACATTATGACATCATAGTGGGTGGAGACTCGCCCCCTAGTGGGCGGGGTCTATCCTGAGTGGGCGGGGACTCTCACTAATTGTGAAGTAAGCACATCTGTGTGTCCCTAAAACCTGATCCCTGCTGACAAGGTAAAAATTAAGGACAGCCATCAGTGCCCAAGATATTATAGGAAATTGAAATGAACACAGAAACAAGTATCTCCTACTTCTCCACCTGCTGTAACTGATTCAGTCCCATGAGTGTGCAGAAAAGGAGAAAATTTACTAGAGGAAAAGATGGGTAAGGATGAGGGCTAAAATGTGACATACTCCATAAAAAAATGTTGTTACATTTTGCCTCTCAAATGTCCAGAAAAGAAAACTGAAGTTTTAAATGCTAAGTTCCCTAGTAGGGCAGAGGTCACAGGGGGAGATGTGGGGAAGTGAATCAATCATGGGGTCTCTGACCTAGTCAGTGGGTCAATTCATTGGCAGAGTCACAATTTTATGACATTAGCCCAACAAGGGGACCAAGTCCTAGAATCCTGGGCCTTGGAGAGTCTCAGGGAGTAGGATCGTAAGTCTGGGGTCATCCTGGGTAATGTCATGATTTAGTAAGACTCTGTCTCAAAAGAAAAATTAAAAATAATGATGGGCATGAAGCTCATTGCACAGGACTGAGTTTAACCCCCATATGTAAAGTAATAGTATGCCTAATAACTTTGATAGTAACAAATTGTTATAATTATTGGGAGGTGATAAATATTTAAGAAGGGGTGCCTGGTTTGAAGGAATGGTTTTATAGGGACCTTGAAGACTCTCACTCTCTCTCTCTCTCTCTCTCCTCCTTGACTCCCACGAGATGCGCAGCTTTCTCCACCCTGACTTCCCATCATGATGATTCTGCCGGATCACAGACCTAAAACAATGGATCCAGCCAACCATGGACTGAACCCACAATACTGTGAACCAGTGTAAACCCTTCCTCTTTCTTGTTGCTTACCTCAGGTGTTTTGTTACAGTCATAGAAACCTGAGTAGCACAATTGCTTTGCCTGGAGTCTGGGAAAAACTGCATCCTTAGTTGTTCCATGAACATGAGTGACAAGATTGAGAAAAGTTTAAAACTAAAAATAGATAAATTGATAAACAAACAAAACCAAACCATTAATATTGCTAAAAAGACTCACTGGGTTGAAGCCCCTCATGCTGAGAAAATTCTTCACCATTCACAAAGGTGTAGGGTATTTCTCACACTCATCAGACTAACACTGATATGCCATCATTACCTAGAGTCAATATTTAGTTTAGATTTCCTTAGGTTTCATTTGACTATCCATTCCCATTCATTCCATGTTGTCTCCTTTAAATCCCATTAGCTTTGACGATTTCTTCCACTCTCCTTGGTTTGGATGACTTTGGCAGATTTGAAGAGCATTGCCCAGGTTTATATAGAACGTTCCTCAGTTGTGCTTTGTCTAATGTTTGTTTCCATTTACACTGGATTCTAGTTTTCTAGAGGTACAGACAGAGGCAAAGGACCATTTTGGTCACATCACAGCAGGGGACATGATCAGCACTGCAAGGTTATTCTTGATCAGCTGCCCAAGGAACCGTTGGTCATATTCTTCCCCTGAAAAATGCAATTTTGCTTAGTAAGAACCTTCATGTATGATTCACACTGCTATGTGCAAAGAAAGAAATTCCTATAAATGTACCAATATGACTTGTTGCCCATTGACCATATACTTATATTGATCTGTATCTATATCTAAACTGGGTCTATAATTCTTTTTTGGAAAACACTTAGAAAGGATAGCTGGGTGAAATTGAATTCATATTTTTTTTGAGGAATCTTGATGCAGATTGCTATAGTGGTTGTGCTGGTTTACATTCCCATAAATCTCCTAGAATAGTTCCTTTCAAACCACATACTCCTATTAGAGGGATCCAGGCACATTCATGTTTAAAGCATAATTTATAATAGATAGATCTTGGAACCAGTATACATGTCAATCAACAGATAAATGGATAAGGAAATGTGCATTTATACACAACACAGTACTACTTTGCCATAAAGAAAAATAAACTTGAGGCTTTCATGGGCAAATGGATGCAACCTGAGAAGATGTTGAAATAAGTCAAACACAGAATCTTAAATATTTCATGGTTTCCCTAAGTAGTATTTATGTCTCTCTCTGTCTCTGTCTCTTTGTCCTCTCTCTCTCTCTCTTCCCTCTCTCTCACTCTCTCTGTCTCTCTATAGTTATATTTATACTTGTACTTTTTGGTAATATCTTCAGATATACCTACATTGATATCTCCCTTTATTTATCTAGAAATCTAAAAGTTTGTAATTTATATCTGTATATACAAAATATTAGTATCAACACCACATAATGACTTATTTTACTAATTTATATGTTACTGCCATGGTCTCCTGTCATTTGCTACCCAAAACACCATTAATAAATAGCTGCTTGAGATTCAATAATTTTTATTCTTGTATTATCATTTGGGGCATTTAGTTTGTGTCCTTCCTTTATTCCTCAGCAGCATTTGTTGAGCATCACATAATCTTTACAACATGTAAGATCTTTAGGATGAGTTTCTAGGAATGGATTTCTGATGTCACAAGTTGTCATGGTTCCAATCTAAAATGTCTTCTTAACATCTACTGTTCAGAGTTTGGAAGGTGACTCAATCACGGAGGTGCTATATGTTCAACAGTAATTTAGTCCTCCAATGAATTTACAGCTGATTGTGCTATTATCAATCAGGCTGCAGTCAGAAGAGGTACTGTGTCATGAGCAAGACATGTATTTTTGTCCCCAACTCCTACCTTGTCTCTCTGCTTCCTGGCTGCCATGAGGTAAACTACTTCCCTGTGTCATGCCATTTTTTCATAATGTTTCTGCCTTAGAGATATGTGACCATGGATTGAACCCATTAAACCCATGGGCCAAATAAACTTCTTCCTGGTTTCTGTGTATGATCTTCCCTTTTGCATAGACTATATGTTTCCCCTCATTCCTTCCCTTTTTGCTATTCAAAATATTTGATGAACTTTAGACAGTTTTCTCAGCTGAGCCATTTAATAGTACATGTCTATTAATTCAGCTAGAGGGTATCAACTGGTATCAAAATGGTGCTGTGAAGACACTTTAGGAATAAGATTAATGTTTCCAATCAATAGAATTTGAAGAAGTGCATAATGTTGCTGATCATGTGGGTGGGTTTCTTATTGCAATGAGGACCCTGGAACAAAAATATTACTGTAGACTGAGAATGTAAAAGGTATTTAATTTGGATGGCTCCCAGTATTGGAGGTTAAGCCCAAGGACCAGGTGTGGTAGAGCTCATGTCTGGAGAGGTTGTTTCCAGAGTGACTTTGCTAATTTTCTTTCTTCATGGAGACAAAATATCTGAGACTCAAAATTAAGGAAGGAAAGGTTTATTTATCTCACAGTCTGTAGAGGTTTCAGTTCATACTCAGCTGCCTCAAAGTCAGGGTAGTATGGTTAAGGGGCAATCATTCATGGTAGCTGCAAGCAACAAGAGTAAAATGGCCAAAAGAGCAAAAATGCAGGAGCAAGTACTTACGCTCCCTTATATTGTATGTAAGGTACCCTCCCCTGGGTGTATGCAGCACTAACACTGCCAACCCCAGCACTAGACAATGAACCAATCACAAATGCCAGATTCAGCCATCTTTGAAAGTGTTACCCTCTATGACCACATGAGGCTTTGGGGGGACATCCAGACACAAACAAAGTGTTATCACTGGGTCATAGATGGTGCATTCTTGCTGTGTCTTCACATGGTAAAAGGAGAAGAGAGCTCCACTGGGTCTCTTTGTTCTGGACAAAGATCTCATAAATGAAGCTCCACCCTTGGAATGTCATCTCTTCTCAGAATACCTAATTTCTTACATCTCCACTGTGGGGAAGAGGATGTCAACATGAGAATTGGGCAGAGATGCAAATATTAAGTATATCACATGTCAACACCCTGGTTGTGATACAGTGCTATAGTTTTGTAAGATCCTAGCATTTCAAAAACCAGGGTGATGAGTGTAGGTTGTTTGTACATTTTACATCTGTGCATGGATCTACATTTATCTCAAATATTACTTTTTAAGTTTTTGTCCATCCATGTCTGCAGTAGAGTGACAGCTTGGTTCACAAACTTAATTCTTTCCATGATTTTGTTCACAAGTTGATTTGTGACCAAACATGATGAAAACTAACTCAAATTCAATGAGTAGGTTCAATGTTGGCCTTACAGGGAAACTTATTTTGATTCTCACACTGTTCAGTGTGTGAGCAGCATTAGAGCAAGAACTAAGTTTTTGAACCAGTACACTGCTGTACATAATGTTGGCTCTCGTTATGGGGAGTTGGTGCATGTACATATCACATCTTAATTCTTTTATCCATCTCTTCTTTTCCCCTCCTTACTCCCTTGCTCCACCTCTTGCACCTTCCCTTTTGCAAAAGATCTTTCTCCATGTCTGTTGTTATCTATGCACAATTCTATAATTGAATGGTTTCAAAAGTTGAAAAGTGTGTTCAGTTATGAATGAAAGAAATAATGAAGGGAACAAAAGAAGGAAGGAAGGAAGGAAGGAAGGAAGGAAGGAAGGAAGGAAGGAAGGAAGGAAAAGTAAGACTGTAAAGGAGAGAGATATGAAAGCAAAATGTGGAAAGGAGAAAGAGAAAGAAAGACGGGAAGAGAAAAAGCAAAAAAGAATGTCACCTGCTTTAGAGATTGGAGCTCAGGGTTTAATAAATACAATCCCAAGCTTAGGAAGGTGGCAGATATCAGACACTGATTTCTCACAACCCTAGAGACTGAAATTTACAATCCAGGCATGGCAGATTCACTCTCTGGTGAGGGCTGTTTCCTGGTTTATAGATGGCACCTTCTCAGTTCTCTCCTTTATGCCACCAATCTCATTCAGGAAGGCTCCACCCTCATGACTTGATCATTTCCCAAGGGTCCCATCTGCCACCAACCTCATCATATAGGGGGCTGGAAGTGAACACAGTAATTGTGCAGAAACTCAATCAAATGAAAGACTTAGAAGCAAAGATGATGATTTCTTGAAGAGGAAAGTATTTTGTCTCAAGGTCATAACATTTCTGGCCTTTGGATTGTACACTACATCAAAATAATCTGGTGGCATTTCATACAGTCTAGCATCTGTAATCTTAAAACACAATTTCTCTCTCTCTCTCTCTTCTAGTCTGTTTCTCTGGTTAACCCAATTGCTAGGACTGTTGTACCCTCTAAACTATGAGCTTTTGCTAATCATACCCCAGAATGTGACTTCAGTGGGCCAAATAACCATAAAATCCAGGCAAGACCTGCAAAACTATGTGCATTGGCCAATTTCATCATCAACATTTTCTGACCTGCTAAGTTTGCAAACCAAACAGCTAAAGATCAGTCTTGGGGTGATTCCTCACTTCATCTCACAGCATTTTCAAAATGAAATCAAGCCTTGTTACTGTGAGCTAGTTAGATCTGTACAGGATGATTAGGAATTCTGGGACAACACATGTCAACGGGCATGAAGGGTCTACAATTTCAGTACAAACACTGAACTTGCTTGCACCAAGTACTTCTTATAACTACATTCCTGGGTCATTAAAATGTATGTGTCTCTGGTCTTTTCAGTTGTTCCCAGGACAAGAGTGTGTCATGTATAATTGGAGAAGTAGCTGGAAGAATCTCTGTGGTTGTCATGGAAAACTTGAATGAATATGTGTTTGGGAGATGCTGACACAAATCACACCCGGAGGATTATCAGCTGGTTTTCAGGTTGACCATTCCTCTTCCCACAAAGAAAATATATGCCTTTAAATCCTTGCTACATGCAATTATCATTTTGTACAGTTCTATCATCAAAGTGTAGCATTCATCATTTAAATGCTCCCCTTTAAATTTGCTAACCCATTTTTTCTTGTAGTCCATGCTAATAATTGCAATCTGATTTTTACAAGGATAGTCCTTAGTTTAAAAAGGCTGGTTTTGAAAATATCTAATAGGATTCTTTAATCTGATCTTAATATCTTTACATTACCTGGACAAGACTATATGTAGAGTTTTTGCTGCTCTAGAGATTGGATTGTTTTTCAAATATTTTTAGATCTGTGGAATATTGGAAGTTACAAGGACTTTTCAATTTTTCAAGTTTTTCTAGCACTATGGATTGCAATCAGATCATTGTACATGCTAGACAAGCACTCAATAACTAAGCTACATTCCTAGCCTTTTATTAATCTTCATTTGGAGAAAAGACATTGCTAAATTGTCTTGTTTGTCCTTAAATTTGTAGTTCTCCTGTCTCACCTTTATGAGTAGCTGGAATTACCATTGTGTGCCTCTCCTCATGGTCCCAGAAAGAGAAGAGCAGAACAGAGCAGGGAACAGAAGGAAAGAGGAGAGGAGAGGAGAGGAGAGGAGAGGAGAG
>PVLA01008835.1:0-83487 GCA_004027455.1 Hydrochoerus hydrochaeris | reverse complement strand
TTCCAAGCCCTGAAAGAAAATAACCTCCAGCCCAGATTGATGTACCCTGCAAAACTGTCACTAAAAATTAATGGAGAAACAAGATGCTTCCATGACAAAGAGGAACTGGGGGAGTTTGTGATCACTAATCCAACCCTACAGAGAATACTGAAGGACATTCTAGAGAGAGAGAAAAAAAAATACCAGGATTTTAGGAACAGTGGCAGAAAGGCCTCAATGAGTGGGGCAGGCAGTAGAATGAAGGAGAAAAGTAGACAAAGAAAGGCAGGAAAATAGCATGGCAGAAATGAGGCAGAGAAGGATAACTAGAAACTAACATAGATGGCCTTGATATGCTATATTGTTAATAGTGCACCAGAATTTAAAACCCACATTACTCATACTACTCTGCTTAGATGTATTATATTCTGTTCCAGTCATTCTACCTGTACTAGATTTGAGGGCACAGACAGTAATCCCGAAAATAACAGGATATAGTATGGTAATCATCCTTAATTTCCTATTAACTTAATCTAAAGCTCTGTAAAACCTACACTGTTTTACCATGATTGATCGTAATTGAATCTGGTTTGTTGGATCACGGTTTTGTATCGATAGATTTTATTCAAAGCTATTATGATTGATAGTATCAAGTCTGAGAGTATAGGCAACTGCACTGAAGATGACAAGATCCACTAGAATATCCACTATGGTTTGATTATTACCTGCCTTTGAAGTTTTATACTGTCTACAATGTTTTATTTTACTAATATGGTTATTTACTGCTATACTCAGTTATACTGTTATATTCAAGTATACCTGATGATATAGACAATTCTATTGAAGATAATAAGAAACAACACAGTAATCATTGTAGATCACCTTGTACTGTGGTTTTATACGACTTTTTGGTTTCACGTTTTTATAGGAATTTGTTTTGTTTTTGTCTTGCTAAGTTTTGTTTTTCCCTCTAATACAGAAAGGATAGAAATACATGTAGAGATAGATTCATGCATGCATAGCTGTTTACACTCTCACTGTTTGAATATCTACTTTGTATGGTTTAATTTTGTAACTTGAACAACTATTTCTAAGAGGACAATATGTAATTTATCAACTAGTGATTTTTTAGTGTTTATCTCTTTTTTTAAAATTCTGTATTATCTCTACCCTTTACATGTTTTTTTTCCTGTTTAAATAAAAAAAAAGTAAGTATGGAGAGGTAAAGATGGGGATGAGAATTATGAGAGGAATGATATATAATAGAAGATTTTTTTCTCCCAACTCCCCCAAAGCTGATCCATGGGGAATGGATGAGGAGAAACACAAAAACAAAGCAACAGAATTAACAAGTTGAAAAAAAAGTAAATAACAACAACAAAACAGATTAGTAAGGTACTGAGTAAGCTGAAACATGATATAACTAAACAGGTAATGGACTTAAAAAGCAAAAGGAGGAAAGGAAAGTGTTCTAAAGGATATAAAAGCATGTATGTGTAAGTGTGTAGGATTGATAACCATGCTGATGAGTTTTTGTTTGTTGAACAGAACTGTTGCAGCCTCACTGTTTGAATGTCCACCTTGTATGCTTTAATTTTGTAACTTGAAGAACTATATCTGAGAAGACAATATGTAATTTATCAACTAGTGATTTCTTACTGTTTATTTTTTTTTTGCAATTCTGTACTGTTTCTACCCTTTTATCTGTTTTGTTTTCTTTAAATAAAATTTAAAAAAATAGAAGATCTTTTTCCCTTTTACATTATTTCCTTATTCAGGTCACAGAAATACAAATATAATAAAATTTCTACTTTGCAAAAAAAAAATTCATTATACTGACAGGCTAATATATTGTTGCTATAATTAAAGTAGCTTATGGGTATTATTCAACTTTTCTAAAATTTACTAGCTATCAGAAATTTTCTTTTGTAATTGTTCACTCATTTGTTGTTCATCACATTTTAAATTTTATGTAGTAACTTGTATGAACTTTTTTTAATGAAAGAAGTAGCCTCTTACTACATTTACAAAGATTTCTTAGCATGTTGCCCTTTTCAATCTCCTGGCCATGGTTACTGGTTCAGGCCAGTAAAATTCCTTGTTTTTATTTCTTTCTTTTCTTTGTTTTAGGAGACATGGTCTCCCTGTGCAGTCCAGGCTGGCCTTGAACTCATTATGATCATCCTACCTCAGCCTCAGCCTGCGTGTTGGCATTATAGGCATGTGCAACCACACCTGACTGACTTTTCTGAGGACTGTCCAACGACTGGAAGGGTTCCTGTCCTTGAGCAGAGGAAGTAGTTGGCTGAAATTGTAAGTTGCAATCGTGCAACCACAAGGGGGAGCCAGACTTAAAACGAAGGTGTCCAAGAGAAGGCTTCACAGAATTTCTGTTATGTGAAATCTGTTAAGGTATTTGCTATGTCAGTCTGAACTGCGGTTTCTGTTTTTGCAACTGAAAAGCTATGGTGGCATTATTTTGAGAAATGTAAGTTTTAAATGTTATGTAAGAATATTTAACTATCTTTGCCTTTGTGGATTCTTCTTTTGTGGCTGCTATACTAGAAGGGCCTTCCCTACTTTAAAAGCAAGTATGTGTCTGCAAGTGAATTAATGATTTTGTGAAGACGTAAGCTCTTGGGAGGTGGGAGATAGAACTCAATCACAGTGGTGGTAGACAGCTTTTATAATCAGCACATGAATGGCAGTGGATTGTGCTCATTCCAGTAGATTATCCGTAATTAAAAATTTGTGAAATGCCCACAAAAGCTCTAAATTCTTTGAAATACAAATGAGTTGCCAGTGACAGTTGATGAATACACAGGAGTGAACTCATATCTGTGTGAGTGGACTGAATCTAAATCAGCTCCTCCCTAGTCACGCCTATGAGAAATCATGAGAATGTCTCCTCTGAAAGAGGTATCAAAGGCATTGGGAAACTGTCTTTCTAGCAAACCAAAACCCCGACCAAACTCCAGCTGAAACCTGGCACAGATGTAAACCCGGCTGTAGGCAAAGAACCGAGTGTGCAATAGCATCCAGAAGCAAGTGCGGCACAGACATGATGGTGACGTTGCCCAAAAGGCCTTCAAACATTCAAGCTCTCTCTTATTACAGCCTCTTTGTGTATTTCTCTGGCTTTACTCCTCTCGTTTCAGTTTTCCTGAGGTAATTTTTCTTTCTTTTCTTTTTCTTGGCAGTACTGGGGATTAAAGCTAGGGTCTTTTTATTAAGCAACAGCCCTAGCACTTTATTTTAATTTGAGATAGCGTCTCACTAAGTTGCCCAGGCTGGACTCAAACTTGTGACCCTCCTGCTTCAGCCTCCCAGAGTGTGGGAATTACAGGTGTGCATCTGTTGCCTGGCTCCTAGAGTCAAAACTTTACATTCACCGAGTCTCAGGTTAATGGCACCTACTCAGAGAGGTTCTCTTTGATCTCCCCGAGTCTAAAATACATTTTCCTTGTTCTCTAAATGGCCCTCTTTCATAACTATAATAATCACAATTTGAGTATTTAATTGTTTTGTTTCACTCTGCCTGGAATGTGTGCTCCATGAGGACAAAGACTATTTCTATTTTATTCAATATTATATTTCCAAAGAGTGGCTAGCAATAAATATATGTGATGAATGAATGACTACTGGCTTGAATAACCTAAGTAACTTTATCAGAAGTTTAAAAGAAGAGCTTCTGGTCTGTAAGAAGGACTTATGGGAGGCTGACATGCAAGATGGGTTCAGTAACTGTAGGGTGTCAGAGCTTACTTAAAAGGAATAGCTCACTCTGTCACACAGCTGTGAGGGCGAGCTGTACAAACCGTGAAACATTCAAGGGAGAAAATACCTGGCAGCTGTCACATGGTTCTTAGGTCTTGCAGAACTGCAAAGGCAATGTTGATGGCTGACGGTTCTAGAGCAGTCTAGCATAAGAAAACAGTTGAAAAAGCTGCCAACTAGTCAATGAAGCAACTTGATGCATGAACAAATCTGTATTTCAGAGAATATTCCTTTAAAGTCAAAAGAATTATCTTCATCTTAAACTGCAGGCACAGTATTGTAAATTAAGTTTCTGTTTTCTTGTTCATTCTAGGATTAAGACCTCATTTATGGGATTCATGGGATTATAATGAAAAACTTTTTTGGGGGGGACAATATCTTTGAATTTTATCAAGTGACCAAGGAAAATGTGTGTATCCTTTTCTCTTGAAGGGACAGAGACTTAGAAAGATCCCATTTATTCCATTGTGTATTACTCCCCCTTTCATTAGGCTTCTATTATTGGAATGAGAGGAAAGGAAAAAAAATAGACTGAAATATTCTATCAATGCAAATATTGTCCAGTCGTTCTTAAATGAACAAAAATCAGACTTGAAGTGATCTGTGAGGAACCAGCTCCTGGCAAGATCAGTCATGAACTGGCTATCCAAGCTCATGGATCAAGGTCAGAAGAGAAGACCTTGCAGTTAACAGAGCTCTGGCTTTGGTGCAACATCGTGAGTAACAGCCAGATCAGCCCTCTTCTGGGAGGTGAGGCAGCAGGTTTCTGCCCTTGGAAAGGTGTGGGAAGCCTTGCTGCTTTCTCATACACCTTGGACTCCATGGAATCACTGCATCATGGCAACAGAGGTGAGGTGTCCCAGAGGAGTCTCAGAGTTCCCCTGTCACAGTGTCTTGGATCACCACATTCAGGAATATATTTATTTGGCTAGACTAAGGTCACAGCAGACACACAGCTCCTCGGTTCATGAACCTGATTCTATCCACGATTCTGGTCACAGAGTGAGTCGGATGAAAACTGAATCAAATTCAATGGTTAGGTTCGATGGTTAGGGAAATCTGATTCAGTTCTCATCCAATTAGGTCTGTGATAAGAATTGTGGAGAGAATTGAGTTGGTGGACTGAGGTACCATTGCACTATCCAGTAAGAGCTACAAAAAAGTGCCCTATTACTAAATTCCTTTGCTTTTATTTCCAAATTTTCTTCTTTCACCACATAAGAACATTGCTAGTATAGCTTTAAGTTATTGTCCTCTGTAAAGAACTTTTTGCTAGATTGTATTACAGTTCAGTAAACAGTCACATTTCCCCTTCTTAACTTCCACAATTATCCCATTGCAGTGATCTGTTTTGGCCAATGAGATATAAATGGACATGACCCAGACAGCTTGAAATGTACCCATATGGTCAGCCTCTCAGGTTTCTGCCATTACCCTGAGTAGGTCAAGGTCATGGGCTCTAAAGATTTCAAAAAAAAAGAAGCAACATGTGGAATCAATACTCATCTAAAATGGGTCAAATCCCAGATGCATGAGCAAGAAATAAATTCTGTTGAAATCACTCAGTTTTAGGGTCATGCAATAGGCTAAACAATAGCCCCCAAAAGATGCCCACTTGTCTCTGAAATCTGTAAATGTTACCCCACAGGTGAAAAAAAAATTGAAGATGTGATTAAATTAAGAGTCTGGAGATAGGTAAATTATTGAGTTATCTGGGTAGGTCCCAAATACAATCTCATATCTATGCTTATAAGAAGGAGGCAATAGAAGGTTTGAAAACAGAAGAGCAGAAAGCATTGTGACCATAGAGGCAGATACTGGAGGTAGAGATCATAGTGATGCATCCACAAGCCACAGTATGATGGCACCTATCAGAAGCTAGAAGAAGCAGGAGATGAATTTTCTTCAATAACCATGGGCCTGCCAATGTTTAGATTTTGACCCACTATAACTGATTTCAAACTTTTCTCCTGAGCCATGAAAGAATAAGTTTTCGTTATTTAAAAAACGTTTTTTAAAGTTTTTGGTTTCTTGAGACAGGGCCTGAGGACATAGTTCAGGCTGGACTTGAACTTGCTATGTAGTCCAGGCTGGCCTCAAACTTGCAGTGATCCTCCTGCCTCAGCTTCCTGAGTGCTGGGATTATAGGCATGCACCACCACATCTAGCAGCTTCTGTTAATTTAACTCATCAAGTTTGTAATTTTTTTTATAGCATCCCTAGAATACTCATAGAGATGCTTTGTAGCATAACTGTGGCCACAGTTTACTGATACAAACCCAGACCAATAATATTAGCATTAATAAAAACAACAAATACATAGTACAGTACTTTGCAAGTGTTACAGTATATTGAATATATTAATTCATCTAATACAAGTACACTCTGAGGTACTATTTCATTTCCCCTTTACAGATGAGAAAATAGAGGCATGGAGAGGTCCAAAAGTACCATCCTGTAAGAGCTGAGGCCAGGATCAAAACTCAGGTACCTATGGCTGACTAAGGCCAAGAACTATCTGTGATCAGACAGTACAGCAGTGGAGTCTAGAAGTTACCCAGAAGTTAGTGATTTAATCTGTGGCAAGATTAAAATGTCAAAACTTCTTTCCCAGTTGACAGAAACTCTTGTGCCCACTAATTACTCCACTTGCTTGGTAATACCAAGGTACCTCATTTAAATGCACATGAATAGTTCATAGGCATTCATAAGTGTCACTGCTTTCACACACAACTAGCTAGTAAGAAACTTTATAAATCCAGAACTACCTAGTATTGAGCCATGGTAATAGAATTATATTGCTTCTTGGCCTTCTGGCTAAGATCAAGTGTAAAATTATATTACTGATAAGATGTTACCCATGGCCACCATGTACTGGAGATTAACCTGGGAGCCCATGCAGAACACAAGCAAGTATAAGTATGCTGTTTCCCTCAGTGATTTATAACCTAGTTGAAGAGGTCAGGTAAATGTGCAAAATTAATAGATGGCATAAGGTTAAAAACTGGTTAAAAGTTAGAGAAATTACAAAGTCCAAGAGGAATTTTTGAGCTACAGAGTTCTAATACATCATTTAGCTGACAGGTTCTATGTCTTGACTCTCCATGGAATGCGTCAGAAGGGACATTTACATGTGCAGTATGATCCCCGGAGTCCTTGAGCTGTCCCCTTATCACCCACTCAATAAAGTCAGCATGAATTTTATAGAAAAAGTTCTGACTCAACTCCTTCTTATAATTAATCCCAATCAATACTTTATTGGTAACAAATTACTCACTATACATCTCAAAGTTGATTATGGTAGATGTGCCCCCCCACTCTCATCTTACAGATAAAACAAATGAGAATAAAGGAATTGAGGATGACCTACAGCCTGCCACAAACCTGAATCCTAAAACCAACAGCAGGCTCATGGTTCTTGGCTCCACTGAACTTATCATTTCACAGAGCCACACACAAACAACTTCCAAATGGGTTCTGGTAAAAAAGTAAAGATGACTGTTTAGATTGATCTGACTTCAAGAACTTTCATGGAGAGAAGGAATATTTGAAGAACAATGAAAACAAGGCAAAAACATATATAAAATAATACAGGTGAAAAGCAGACACACTTGAAGGTCCAGTAAAAACAAACAATCAAACAAACAAAACAAAAAACCAATGATATCATCCTGTGGTATTATGGAAGATGTAGTTGATTAGAGCTAGGTGCTGGAAAAGCCTGGTCTTAATTTGGTACGCAACTGAAGGATTTTTGAACAGAGAAACAACATGATTAAAGCCAACAGTGGAATGGTGTGCAGATCAGAGATAAAAAAAAAAAAGATGCCTGGAATATCACACAGAACTGTGGGTGTGGGGAAGATGACCATAGCCATTTCCACGGTGCTGCTAATTTTCATACTGAAATACCCATGGACAATGCATGAGGGACGTTTTGACACACTCTCTCTCTCTCTCTCTGTGTGTGTGTTTGTGTGTGTAAGATGAAGTTGGACAAAGATTGGAATGATGTATTGCAAAACATGAATAGCAGTTATTTTTGGTGCTGAGGTAACAGGTGATGTTACTTTTTTCATTTAAAAAAATTTCATGATATATATAATAAAAATTGTTACTTTGCCAGGTGTGGTGGTGTACACCTGTCATCCCAGCTATTGGGGAGGCTGAGATAAGAAGATTCCAGGTCCAACGCCAGCTGGTGCTACTTAGCAGGAGGAGCCTGTCTCAAAATAAAATGTTAGAGTGTTTGCCTAGAATGTATGAGACTGTGGGTTCGATCCTGAGTACCACAAAGCAAAACAAAACATACAAACCCCATCTGTTATATATAAAATTGTACACTGAAATAATATGGTTACAGTTGTATGTTGTTCTTAAAGTATAATAAACTCATGAATAAAGTGCTTTGTCTGTAAAGCTGCATTTTTTTTTACATTTCAATTTTTGCACTCATGATCTTGCACTTGCTGGCCAGGCGCTTATGCCACTGAGCTATATCCCTGGCCCCCTAAAGTTGCATTTAAATTATAAGTGCTTGATTATATTTTTATTTCCCCAAGGATACTTATCACTAACATATTTTCTATGAATGACTGGTTTCCTATCCATACAAATATAATAAAATCAGCTTAGGACAGCTAATTAGTAAATATCTTATTTAAAAATAGATTTTTAAAAATTATGGGCTTTCATTACTTACTAAATTTGAATAGTAATGTTTAGCAACATTAAGACTTTCTGACAAAACCCACTGAATAAAAATAGTCCTAAATTTTCTTTGATTTTGAATAAAGTTCCCTCACAAGAATGATTCATTGCTTCCACTTCAGTTATAATGGATTTGTGTGTATGAACTAACAATGTAGTTAAAAAAGAATCATATTGAACATATTATAACATATTTTTCACTTATAATTTATTGTGAACACTTTTGATGCTTTAGTAAATTTTTTTACATATTGTTCACAACTACATAGTTTTCTACTGCATAGATGATCACAATTTACATAATTTCTTACCATTATTTCCCACTGTCATTACAAATGATACAAATGAAATTCTTAATTAAGAATTATATTACTTTCTCAAAGGATAACTTTTGGATTAGAATTAAACACAATTTTTAGGTTGCCATTGAAACACTTTGCCAAACTATCCTCCAAAAAGCTCTTGCCTATTTACAGTGTGCTAGGAGAACATTGTGTATGATTTTAAAAAAACCAAAACTATGTATATGATAGGTAAAAATATAGTTTCTGACTAGTTTCTGTTTTCTGTGGACTGTTTTTACTCAGTTTTCTAATGAAATTTTTATCGTATTTCTTTGCATGTTCCTCTCAAATACTAAAGGTATTCACATTCTACACTTGCTGAAATAAAAAAAGGAGCTGGAAGCCATTATGTGCCTTCTCATTAAGAAAAACAGGATGCTCTGTAGATGCAGTGGGTAATGATGCATTTCCCAGAACATGCTGAATATTTCATAAACTTTTTTTTTAGTTAGCAAAACTTGATGTCCAGCCCAAGAAGAATGTGTTGAAAAGTGCCATGACAAAGAATGTGACCAATTTCTGATATACTTAGATCTCCTGTTAGTTATACACATTTGCTATAGTAAGTAAAAATAAGCCTTACCACTGTAGTCTATACAATTTTATATTCCATTACATACCTAACTTAGTAATCAGTTAAATTTTTATTAGTTATTAAAATATGTGGCTAAATAATAAATATCATATACTTTAGAAAATATTCTTCTTTTTAGAAATATCAGTTTAAGAACCAACCTTGGACTGGGTGTGTAGCTAAATGTAGCTAGGTACTTGCCTAGTTTGGTTCTCAGCACTGCAAAAAACCAAGAAACCTTTTTTGGGTAATACTTTACATTAAACATCAATGCTTTCAACTAAGCAATAAATGACCACTACAATAAAATATTTTGATCTTTGCTTTTGAACATCTGTTACCTAATTATTTCCAAAAGGGCCAAAGGTAACTTACAAAAAAGCTACACAGATAATTGAATTACCAAGGTAGAATGAAAGGAGGACAGGCAGGCAGTAGGAGCAGGGAGGAAAGGAAACAGTTACAATGGAAATCCCAAAGTCAGGGTGGTTCCTGGAGTTGAATATAAATCTGAGCCCTGAGCTTCCTGGTATCTACAATAAACAAGAAATTTAATGAGTTGCAAGGATTTCGTGATTTAATAGGCTTATTTAATAAGGTTGTAATTAAAGTAAATACTCCCTGCACCCAAATATGCCTTTTTATTTTTAAACAATAATTTCTGCTGCACAGAAAGCCAAATTAATTGCCTTGCAGTGATTCAATGGTATTTTTTCTGGTATGGCTATGCACATCTTTAGCTACCTCTGTAATAGCCTTTTTTTTCAGATACACTTTTGATTAGATAAACCTTATCTACAAGATCTTTCATATGTCTGGATTACCACTCTTCACTGAACTGCCCACAAGTTTTAATGTAAATATCTACTCAGTGAATCATTTCTTTCACTAATTAATTCCTTACAAAGAGAATCTCTTGAGCTTGCACCAATTAAAAAAGAAATGTGAAATGGAAATGCAGCTATGTTTTTCTCCCCTTTCCTTTTTTCCCTGCTGCCACCTATGGGGGCCAGAAAATGTTGCCATGGAGACAACAGCTGCTGGATTATGAGTGACAGGTCTCCAGAGAGAAGGGTCTTGGAAAGGGAACATCTCGAGTTTAAAAAAAAAAAAAAAGTGATGAGGGAGAAAGCAATGCAAGCTGTTTTACTAAATACTGGAGGTTCAAGAAAGGTGTATTTAAAATCACAAGAATAAAGGCAGTATTTCCCCATTTCTTTCATTTAACATAGGAAATGTTTTCCTTCCAAAGTAGAACAGATTTCTTTCAAGTAAATCTCAAACATATGCACATATCTTGGCATAATTACATTTTAAAATTGGGATTCACACTGATGCACCAAGTTGGTTGCCTTAGTAATGAGATATCACCAAGGCAACGGATTTGCTGCTCTTTCAGGACAGCAAATCATTTGCTTCCAACTTCAGGGGAGTGGGCTGGGGAAAGGGTGGCAGTGGATACTTATGGGCAGTATCCAAGAGGGAATAAATAAAAAAATGTTTTTGACGTTGTAGTAGTTTTCAAATATGCTTTTATATTTTTATTTACCAACTGAGCAGAAGGATAAAGGGAGGCAGAGAGTGAGGGTACTGGGGAAGAATGCTCTGTTGTTTCATTGTTAAATTTCTGCTGAAGCATTTTATTGTTCTATGAGTGCTTTACATTCACCAGCGTGTAAATGCCAACAGATATTTAAATGGATTAGTTAAGAGCCTGTAAATCAACAGGAATTTTTTTCACAAGAGTAAAATCAGGGACTTGCCCACAGTACTATTATTCTAATATTACAAGAACAAAAAGGTCATACCCAGGTCAACATTAGATTGTCAAAATTAAGAAGTCTGACAATTCAAATTGTTGATAAACATGTGAAACAGTAAAAACTCTCATACTTCTCTGGCTAAGTGTTAACTGGCACAATTCTTTTGAAAAGCAACTGGGCAAACGTCAGTGAATCTAACGACGTTTAGATGCTACACTCTAGCATTTGCAGTCTGAGGTACACACCTTAGAGAAGCCATTCTCAAAGTGTGGGCTGGTGAACCCTGAGCACTGCTGAGACCCTTTCAGGAGATTCTCAAAACTAATTTCAAAGAATAGCAGAGGGCTATTTGCTTTTTAATTTCTCAATTTCTCACACATGTATAGTGGAGTTGTCCAGAGACCACATGTGGTGACATCATCAGTCTCAAAGCTGACAGAAAAATGTGCCCACATAAAACTGCACCGTACTATGTAGAATTTTCTCATGTGAGTTTTTTGGGCTCTTCCAAATTTGGTAACAGTTGCTCCACAGAAATTTCCAGGCAAGAGAACATGTGAAAAAATGTTCATTGTACATTTGTGGAATGGCAGAAAACTACAAAAATCAAAGTGAGTATTACTAGGAAAGTAAGTATATAAACTGAAACTTTTAAATAATAAAATAATATAGAAGTAAAAGTAAAAGAGTTATTGTTACCTTTATGGGGCCAAAGAAATTTTAAAAACCTCTGAGTGGAAAAGAAAATCTCAGAAGATTATGTACAGTATAGTGTGAGAAAAAAGTATAAGTCAAGAGGCAGCCACCCTCAACTAGCAGTTATTAATGAGGAACCTCGGCAGATGGGTTTGTTGATCCAGGGACTTTGAGAAGATAGGTCCTATGTCAGTTCTTTACATCTTGTTAGTAAATGTTTAAATATTTGTTATAAATTCCAAGTTAAATCAAAATTTAATTCTGCCCTCACATCACTGCTGCTATGGATATTGGCTTGCTAGTTACCCATTTGATTGTGCCAAAGAAGCGCAAGAACTTTCCTATAATATGAGAAACCCTGTAACACAGTAATCCTAAGGACCACTCTATGTTAAGGAAAAAACATTGGAATAGTTTTTTTTTAGGAAACTTTGTTCCTTATATTTGTCATAGGAAGTTTATTCTATCCACTAGCTTCAGTGACAATGAATCCATGACACAATGATCCAGCTTTAATGAATTCAAGCAGCACAAATGGCTTATGAAACATAGATTAAGATCTAGCCTCTGTAAATGTTTTTTTTTTTTTGTACCTCGGATTAAGGTTACAACCTCTCATTTGCCAGGCAGGTGCTGTGCCGCTGAGCTATATCTCTAGCCCTGTAAATGTATTTTCAAGTAAAATGTGACTGAGAGTTAAGATTTTGGCCACCTTTTTGGCACCTCTTCTTCCGGAAAGCTTCCTCTCCCCAGCTCATGTAGGAGCCCCTTCTCCAAGGCCACAAGACAGTCACTGCCCACTCCACTGCATCGCAATCACACTCCACGTTGCTGGTCAGAGGGCTCACACCTCCCTCCTGACTGGACTGTCTGCTTTCTGTGGGTGGAACCCAGTCTTGTTCACTTCCCTAATTAGGAAATAATGAAAGAATCTATGTTTCTCACTCATTTAAAACTGTATGTGAGGGCTGGGGATTTAGCCCTGCCTGGCAAGCACGAGGTCATGAGTTCGATCCCTGGTACCAAAAAAAAAAGCATGTGTGCTCCTTCTTCTGCATAACCGCTAACCACTGGGCTATAAAGGAACCTCTAAGTTTTTTCTCACAATTACTGAAAAGATTAAATTAATGGCTAATATTGGATGAAAGGCACACTTTATTTCTCTCAACACTCAGGCAAGATCAAGCAGTATAGTTTTGACCACATATACTTTCTGTGAATGAAGTAATGAATGGGTTAGCAAAATAATTACACTTATGCTTTGTGGGCTGTTGTCCAAGTGTACCACTGCCAACCTACTCATGGCCTGAAAAATACTTTTACTGAAATAAACAGAAATCTCATTTTCTGGAGCATGTATTTTTAGTAAAAAGCTGAGAGTCATACTGACCACTTTTCATTATTGTACACATGTCAAGGGCTGATTCACACTTTGAATATCAGTGTTCTTCCAAATGTATTAAACATAAATCTTAGTCCATATATTCAATAGTAGATGATTCAGACATCACTAGACGTCTACCAAGGTTATTTAATAAAGGAATTTTGCCAAATTTTAGTTTGCTTCCTTAGTCTGCAACAATGCCATCATGACCTTGGTAGCTGTTTCACAAACTTCTCTGCAAGCATGTGAGTTAGAACCGCTTTTCCTATAAGAAGCACTTCCAATTAGTTATAGATAGGAACATTTCAAGGCCGTCTACAATCACCACTCAAGAAAATTTCTTCCATATGCTGGAGTTTCTAGCCATCACCACTGGGCCCCATTATTCTGGGCTGGTGGTGGGTCAGCACATCATGGCCCCAGCATGTGGTGGATAAAACCTCTCATTGTGTCACCAGGAGGAGGACAAAGAAAGGAGTCAGGTTTCCACAATTCCCTTCAAGGGAACTGCCACGGCTATCTAAAGACTTTTCACAAGGTCTTGCCTCTCAAAGGTTCTACCAATCGTGCCATACTGGGGACCAAGCCTTTACAGATGGATCTTCGGGGACACTCAACATTTGAACTATAGCAAGCCAACTTCCCTGAATGAAGACTGTTCACACAGACACTTATGTGCCTGACAGGTAATCAAGAAATTCACTCTTCTAATCTATCAACTTACCCACATTTAAGTTAAAAAAAAAAAAAAAACAACCCAAAGCTGAAAGGCCCAGGTTGAAGAAAACAAAAATAGCTAAAACAAAACCAACTTGGACTGATTTATATTATACACATAATAACAATCATTACTCATTTCATCTCATCTCCATGTGCTTGTTGCTGAACCAACAGCACACTCGTCTCTAGAACCTCCTTGCTTAAAGCTATAAATTTGAAAACTTTTAGTTTCTTCAGTGCTGTCTAGAAGCTTTATCTTAGTGATTTCTATTCAAATGTGATGTAAGGAGCACAGATACAGAATCAAATGTGGAGGTTATGTGGGTAAGTGAATCAACTGTGTACTATGAAAGGAAGAAAAAATGGCCTTTATAAAATCTCACTGGTCAGGCTGACTCATTTTTAAAGGATTAATTTACTGATGCATTGATCAGCACAATACAACTGAGGCTTTTCACAAAATGCATTTTTAAATATTCAGATAAAACATTCAGGTTTTAGATAAATCAGAAAAAGTATATAGAATGAAAATATCCAGCACTTCAGTGAGACAAATACTTTCATATTTTAGTTGATGTAAACAACGTACAATTTTTCTGGAGGCAATCTGAAAATAGTACAGGAAACTTTAAAGGCATACATTTCTCAGAATAATTTCATCTCTGGGATTTACTCCAAGAAAATAATCAAGTATATTTATAAATAATAGCAATAGCAGTACTCATTGTAATAACAATAATAATAGCTAATATTTACTTAACTAAACCTTTTTTTGGTGATAGGGATTAAACCTAGGGCCTTGACATTGATAAGCAAGCACTCTACCAATGAGTTACATCTCCACATTTTAAAATATTATTTTGAGGCTGCATCTCACTAAGTTGCCCAAGGTGGCCTCAAACTTATGATCTTCCTGAAGAGCCTCCCAAACTGCTTGGATTATAGGCATGTGATGCTACACCTAGATTACTGAACTCTTAATATGGGTCAGTCACTGCTCTAAGGAAACAGAGGTGTGCACTGTAATGAGACAAGGAAGAGTGAAGAACTGGAAAAACCAACATGTCTAAGAATAGAATGATTAAGGAAACTATGAAGAACTAAATCAGCTCTTATAAAAATGCCATGTTTTGGGGCTGGGGATTTAGCTCAGTGGTGTAAGCACCTGCCTGGCAAGTGCGAGGTCATGGGTTCAATCCTGGGTACCAAACAACAACAACAACAACAACAACAACAACAACAACAACAAAAATGCCATGTGTTTATACACATGAAGATACAGCAAAAAGTCTTACACAACTATGATATAACAATTTTAAGTTGTATTTAATATAAAATTATATTCAAAATAATATAAAATGTTCTCATTTTTCTGCATGAACTTATATTGCTATTCCTTATATACTATAAAACCAATGAAAGTCTTTGAATCTAGATTTTTTAAAAAAGGAATTAATTTTACAAATTTTCTATGATATCAAGCACACAACCAAGTACATGAAAGGAAATGCACTAAATAAATTACCTATAATTCCTGACACTGAATAGTTGACAATAAGAAGTATACTTTTTATGAACTGGAAAGTAATACAGCTTTTATCTCCTCTGCAGCCTTTCTTTGTGTTTTGCCATTTATTCCTTTAAGAACAATTAAATTTGGAAGTTCTAGTTTTAGTCAACATCTTTGATTCTACATCTAATAACCTGCTGTTAAATCTTTAATAAGGCACAGAAAGGGTATGAAAAACCACTGAAAGTCAGGTTTCCATACATTAAGATCTATTATGTTCTATAAAAAATTAGTGTGATATCTCCATAGGCCACAGAATAAAATAGCCCTAAAACAGATTCACATATATATGTGAAATTTACATTGGACAAAAGTAAAATTCAAGTTACTAAGAAAGAAGGAACTGGACCAGGGATATAGCTTAGTGACATAGCACCTTCCTGGCAGGTGTGATTTTAGATTAAAAAAAAAAATTAAAAAAATAAAATTGACTTGGAAGAAAACAGAATTGGACCCCTATATCACACTATGACAAGAATAAATTCCAGATCCATATTTTTTCCCTGGAGAAACACAAAGGCTATAAATACAAAGATATACTTCATTAAATTGACAGTGAAAAGTTTCCCATGGAAGAGTATACTGTGAACAGAGTCAAATGACAACTGTAACAAAAATAATTGCCATGTATAAAATTAATACTTCTTATATAGAGCTAGCTTCCATAATTCATTGGAAAAGAGAAACTACCCAAAAGGAAAATGGGCCAAGGATACAAATAAACAAATACAGTAAGTGGAGAGGCAATGCAAAAGGCCAATAAAACAATTTCACTAGCAGTCATGGAAACTGAAATTAAAGTAGAAACAAAGTATCATTTCTTAATGATTAAAATGGAAAAATTTCAAAAGCCTGGTGAAAGCCATTGTTAATTTTTAAAGTATGCTTGCTTACTTTGTGGGTATAAATGTGAACTCCTATGAGTAAATCTTTTTATTTTTTTGGTGGTACTAGAGATTGAACCTAAGGCCTTAATGTTAAGCTATATCCCCAAATCCCTTTAATTTCTTTTTTTTTTTTAAAACAGGGTACTGCAGGGTGCTGCTAAGTCACGAAGTTGCCCAAGCTGTTAGAACTTGCAGCCCTTTTGCCTTGGTCCCCCCCAGAGTCCTCATAACAGGCATGTGCCACCATGCTCAGCTTTAACACAACAGTCTAGCTCCTGGTAATCTGGTGCACAGAAACTAAGCCACTGGTGTGGAAGGCTGGGTGTATAAGGATGTCTGTTAGAGTTTACAGGAAGACTGTGGAGGTGTCCAGAAGAGGATTAATATTTCAGCCTGAGACTGTTACCTTAGAGAGGCCTGCTGTGAGGTGGCCCTTGGCTGTCCTCTGGGAACTTCCAGGTAAACAGTTCCCTATCCTGATATAAAACTTCCCTTAGGTGTTAAACCTGGCTCACTGCGCGTAAACTGCTTGCACAAACAATGTTCTTTGTGCTGCATACCAAAATTCCTTCTGGGAGTCTGAAATTTTGGGGCATGCTAGGTAGAGCGTGCTCACATGATCAGTTCCCAATAAAAATGTTGAGCACTAAGTCTCTAGTGGGCTTCCCTGGTAGACAACACCTGGCTTCTGTTGTCTTAATTCACTACTGAAGGAATTAAGCATGAATTGTGCAATTCCCCTGGAAGAGAAGGCTTGGAAGTTTGTTCCTGCTTTTCTTTGGATTTAGTGCCAAGTGCTTTCTCTCTTTGCTGATTTTGCTGTGTATCCTTTTGCTGTAATAAACTACTTATCAGTTCAACTCTATCTTGGGTTTTGTGAGATCTTCTAGTGAACCACAGAAATTGGGGGTGTTCTGGAGATTACCGACATGAGTTGAGGAGAGATGCAGGGAGAGAAAGTAAATGTGAGGGGAGAAAGAGAGTAACAAAATACTGCAGAAAAATAGAAAAGTGATAAGAAAATCATTATATGAACTATGATTTCATATTCAATGTAGTATGCATCCTTATACCTATGTACAGAACAATATCAAAAAGGATGCAGAGGGTGTGGCTACAGTTCAGTGGCTGAGTGTGTGCCTATTTATGGTGGTAGAGTTTTAGGTGATTTTTTTAACCTTTTCTTTATAATTTTTTGATTGTTTTCTAAGGCTGAGGCATATCCACAACCCCAAATTTGATTTTATAATGAGCCTGTGTTACTTATATAATTAGAAAAAGATAAAGCTATTTTTATTTAAAAAGGAAATAAAAACCAATTGTTGGAGATTCTTGCTTAAAACAGCAGCTCCTGATGCTACCTCTATTAACTTTTGCTAAATTACTCTAAGGAATTTACAGAAACAGGGAAATCACATCACATAGGAAATCAGGTGACTGATGATCTATTTCTAGAAGCTGGGAGAGATTTTTATGAGTTTTATGAAATGTGGAGTTGGTCAGAAAAATATAATCAATAGATTATACAGTTCCTTAGAAAACTTCCTAGGGTAGACACTGTATTCCTTAACCCATTTTCTACAGTTCAGAAATGTGGGCTCTGTCTCACAGAAAAGATAGAATCACTTTCCTTCCACTGCATGGTTGGTGGCTTATGAAGTGATCATCTCTACTTTTTAAAGAACTTCTCTTTTGCAGTTAGAGATTATAATTTCTCACCAGAACAAAGCACAGGTAGGGACTGGTAATAACTTATCACATTTCTAGAAGCAAAGTGTCATAGCAGCTACATAACTCTGGGTTAAATCTTTATATAGATGAGCTGGGCTGAGGGCTGGAAATGTAGTAGTGAACCCATCTTTGGCTAGCAGAGATGAAACAGACTCAAGTATGTGGCATATAGACAATTGAAAATGAAGTGTGGAAACTGCCACTATATGTTTTAAGAAGAGGATTCTAATAGTTACCAAGTGGACAGACTGAGCTCAGGGTAGGGTTTATATTCCCACTGGGACACTTGAGAGAGCCTGGTGTACTATAAGGTAGCTATAACAGCAACAGCCATCAACCTGGGCTGGCTTAAAACTTGGGAGTGAGAACACTCTGGTTCACTCAGCTGAGTAAGGCTGAATCAATTTCAAGTATAAGCAGAAACAGAAAAACAGTATCAGATCTGAGAAAAAAACATTAAAAAGAACTGAAGAGAAAAGACTTGAAGATAAAGAGAACAAATAGATCTATAAAAATAATTAGCTGTGGCAGAGAGAAAACAGAGATCCAGCTTGCAAATTTACAAGCATTCTTGGAGAAAGAAAAAGAAATGAACAAAAGCAATTTTTAAAAAAGCAATTACTAGAAGGAAAACTGAGAATGAAACAAAATTTAGTATTCCGGTCCAAAAATTATTCTGAATACCAGGGAAAATAAATGAAAATGAAACCAATACTTGACAATTGACATGGAAAAGACAACTTTTCTTATTCACATGTTATATAATCATTTACCCAGGAAAACTAATATCCACAAATATGAATCAAGAAAGGTTTCACTTTGGATACAGATAAACCAACATAAGCCAATATCCTTTCTTTGTACAACACTGCCATATAAATAATACAATAAATTCACACTTGCAACAAAACATCTAGAATTTACAAGCCTCTTTTAGTCTTAAGGCCAATGAAAATGATCTATTTTATATTCTTGATGTGATAATTTAATATTGTAAAAATGTTAATTCTTTCAAGTGAATCTATAAATTCAATGCAACCCAAATAAAGTTATTATTGCATCTAATGAACTTATTACACATATTAAATTTTATATTATAGAATAAAGATCTATGTATAGGTTAATCTATCTTTAATAAAGAGAAGCAGACAACATGGATTTATCCCACTATATACTAAGACATACAATAAAAACCGTGGTATAGTACAAAGATAAATAGAAAAATAGAATAGAACTAAGTAGTTAGAGACAGAAAAAAACATACACAAACTTAACAAGATAAAATGACACCAATAATCAATGGTAAGTGGACAGATTGTTTAGCAGATGATACTGAGAAGACTAGGTAATTATATGTAGGAAAAGAAAAACCGAATTCCTATGTAAAATCACACTTATGGGAGGATTCTTTTAATTTTATTTATTTATTTATTTATTTGGTACCAGGAATCAAACTCAGGATCTTGTGCTTGCCAGGCAGGCACTTGTGCTGCTTATGGGTAGATGCTAAATGGATTAAAAGCCTAAGTGTAAAAAGTATATTCATAGACTAAAACATAAGCTAATATCTGTGTGGACATAGATATAAGGAAATTCTTATTTAATGAATTTCTGAAACACAAATTATAATGCAAAAATTGAAGAGTATGGTTATGTCAAAATTAAGGAATTTGTTCAATAAAACATATTACAGATAAACTTCATTTAAATGACTACACAACAACAGAATATATTTACAGTGTTTAAAGTAAATAAAAGTTGTTTGAATATTTAAGGAATTTCAACTAATCAACAAGAAAGTACCAACTCCATTAGAAAAATGGACAAAGAATACAAATAGGTATTCCACAGGAAAACCCAAAGAGCAAACAAGCATTTAATGAAATGTTTATATTAAACAGTAACCAGGAAAATACAAAATAAAACAATGATGAGATATCACTGTACTAATTAGTCTGATAAACTTTAGGTAGCAGGTAGTAGTTATCATACTGGTAGAGATGCGGTGGTTGTGCAAACTGGTAGTGATTCTGAAGCAGAATGTGGCACTACTTATATCAATTAGGTAAATGGTCTGATATAAATGCTATTAATCTGCAACTTTTTTCCTGGTAAATATCTGAAGGACATCCTTGAAGAGGCACACGACTTCTTCTAATCCATATTTTAACTTTTTGCATTAAAATGGTTCACACAGAAGTAATGAGGACAAGGGTGAGAGATAAAAGGAACGACCGCAAGAATGAAGTAAGAGGAGGCCTTGCGCAGATACATGAGCATGGGCACAGGTTAGTGACACATGGAGCTAGCAAGCTACACCTGACATCAAGTGGTTGTGGTGGTGGCTGTGGGGGTAATGATGGGTGAGGGAGGCAGTCATGAACATAGTGGCAACATTTTTGAAGCAAAAACAAAAAATTTATTTAAGCACTTGAGAGGAAAAACACAGCTATGAAAGATGAAAAGCAGACTAGCTCATACACCTCTTTAACTTCAAATACCAGAAGACAAAATGTCTCTAGAATTTTCAGGATAATGTAATTTTGAATTTGGAAAGTCAGATAAGTTTTCCATGTGTGAAGGCAACCAACATTCTAAGATATGCATAGACACACAGAATATACCAGCATGAAATGTTCTTATTAACACACTAACCAAATTTGAAACTTTATCCTTATACATAAAATATGAAATTACCTTTTGTAGGAAGAGGACGATCCGTACAAGCATCCGGGCACGGAGTTCTTCCAAGGTAAACAACGTACGGGGTGTTCGGATGAAAATCTTGGTCTTCCCATAAGCTACGTCATCCTGAAAACCACATTGCTCTATCAGTTTCTTGACAGCCGCTTTGTCTGAAGGAAGGTCATGGTTGGGCCAGGTGAATTCAGAGATCATCTTATACCTGGGAGAAAAAGAACAGAGCATGGATTAAGGGAGATAACTACCTGTCATCTCAACAGAACAGCGATTCAATAAAGTTCAAGATGTTTGATAAAGACAAAACAAAACATTTGTAAACTGTTAATAGAAGTGAATTTCATTAGCCTGATAAGAATGAAAAAAAAAAGCCTTCAATAACTCTCACTAAACCAAAGGTAGAAGGTACTTCCTTAACCTAATCAAGGCTATTTACCAAAATTTTATAGAAAGTGCTATTTGTAAATGGGTGACCTCGGGAAGCATTCTCTTCACAAACAGGCATAAGGGTGTTTCTGTCATGAGTTCTACTCTACATTATTCTGGAATAGAGTTGGCATACTGAGACCAAGAAATTAATTAATGAGGAAAGAACAAAACTGACACTACTTATGAACAATCTGCCACTCTTCAAAGAAAATCAAGTAGATCTTTACACAAATTTTTAACTGAAATAAAGTTAAGTAGTGCTGTGCATATAAGATATAAGATCAACCTACAAAAATTAATTGTTTTTCACATATAAGAAGGCAAAAGCTCCTTGCCATGGGTATCATAAAGGCAGCTCACCACCTGGCAGGCAGCTTGCTTCCTGAGCGTGGTTGTGCAAGATGGAAGTTACAGAGTCACAAGCTTTTTGTACCCCATATTAAAAAGTGACACCCCACTGATTTTACTATATTGTATTTTGTTAGAAGCAATCAGCAGCCTACATTTGGGAAGTACAGAGGATATGAATCCCAGGCAACAGGGTACTGGCCATGTTAGAATCCTGCCTGTCACAGTGATTTCCCTCTTCACACAAAGTTGTTTACAAACAGTAAAATCAAATAGCATTTTTCTTATATTGAACCTGAAAAAAAAATTTTTATCTTTCTGAGACAAGGTCTCACTATGCAGTTTAGGCTGGCTGTGAGCTCACTTTGTAGCTCAGGCTATTTTCAAACTCACAACGATCTATCTGTCTCAGCCTCCCAAGTGCTGGGATTACAGGCGTGAGCCACCACGCCCATCTTGAGTCTGAATTTTAAGTCATTCACATTAACAGATTCATTTACTGATGTTTTCTTCTAATACTAGTGTGTTTTCTTTTTTATGTATAACTGCGGGATCCATGTGAATATGGTGTAAGGTATGGATTTAGTAATGTTTTTTGATACAGTTATCCAGTGATTCTAAACCATTAAACAGACCATACTTCCTCCTGTGATTTAACAGCCCATCTCTATCATATGCTCAATTTTCATACACTCTTCAGTTAATTTCTGAACATTCTAATCTGGTTCATTGCTGCGTATCCATCTGTGCATTGGTACCTCATGGTTTTAACTATAAGGGCTATGGGAACATTTTAATTTCATATTTTTTTCATTTTAAAAGGTCTTTCTAGTATTCTGACATGCTTAGTTTTCCATATGAACTTTAGAATCAGGTCTTATAATTTTAGGGAAAAACAGAACTCAGCCAACAAACAAAGTAATGCGGAAAAAACTACCAAAACTCCCTTGATAACTAGTTTTATTGATCCCACATATTAAATTTATTTATTTATTTATTTATTTATTTATTTATTTATTTAATTTTAAAAATGACTAGAGAAAAAATGAAAATGATGATACAGAATTTCACAACAAAATATTAGGAAGTTAACAGTAGTAATATATTGCATAGAATCCATCCTAAGGAAAGCTTTAAATCATTTTTGTCTTTTGCTATTGTCCTCCACCCTTACCACCCTTCAATCACCTATATCTAAGTGGCATCTGGTATGGTTAATTTGCTCTGTTTTTAACATCTCTTTTCTTAGTTTCCTGGCTATTCCTTCTCGGGCTCACTTTCTGGCAGGTACCCCTCTGTGAGGAAGTGTCCTAGTGTCTTCAAAGTAGTTGCTTATATTACAAGATCTAGGCATAAAAAAAGATTGAACAATGGAAACACAAACTATTCTTTTTGATGAACTAACAGAGATTAGTGTATTGTTATCTATCTTGTATACACACACATGAATCTGGTTTATTTCACTTATGAGTATGGTCTCAAGTTATATACATTTACCTATAAAAGTCTCAAGTTTATCTTTCTATGAAGAGTAATATTCCATTGTATAAAAATATCACATCTTTTTTATCTATTCCACAGTTGATCAGCATTTGGGTTGTTTCCAAGATTTAGCTATTACAAATTGTGCTGCTATAAACATGGGTGCACATGTATCACTGAAGTATGATGTTTTCAATTCTTCTGGGAAAACACCCAGAAGGGGAATAGCTGGATTGAATAGGACTTCCAATCCTAGTTTTTTAAAGGAATATCCATACTGATTTCCACAATGGTTGTACCAGTCTACACTCCCATCAACAGCGGAAAAGGGTTCTTTTTTTCCCTATAACCCTATCAGCATTCCTTATTTGTTGATTTCTTGATGACGGCTATTCTTTCTGGAGGGAGATGGAATCTCAATGTTGTTTTAATTTGCATTTCTAGACCAGTGATGTTGAACATTTCTTCACGTATTTATTTACCCTTTCACACATTAAATTTATGTATGGTGTTGAGTAGTCCTGCCCAAGAGCACGGGATGTTTTCCCATTTGTTTGAATCTAGTTTTGTACATTCAGGCATCTTTTAAAGTTTCCTCACTAGGTTCTTCATATTCCTTGTTAAGATATCTAAGTGGCATCTGGTATGGCTAATTTGCTCTGTTCTTAACATCTCTTTTCTTAGTTTCCTGGCTATTCCTTCTTGGGCTCACTTTCTGTCAGGTACCCCTCTGTGAGGAAGTGTCCTAGGACTCAGGGCAGGATTTCTACGTACACTCTCCCCACATCACCACATCTAGCCCACTGATTAAATAATTTAAAATATAAATATAAAACATAAATATATTCATATTTTAAAATACAGAGAATATAGTTCTCAGTTCATAGTGTATCATTCCTGGCCTCAACCTTAGTCCTGAGCTTCAGACTGACAGATCAGATGCCTACACACTGAAAGCATTTTTAAACTTCTCTTTCAGTCTTCTCTATCTCAGTCTACCCAGTTACTACAATCAGAATCCTTAAAATATTTTTAACCTTTCTATCATCACTTTTATACCATTATTTCTAATCCATCATGTCTTGCTGATTTTACCTCCAAAATATATTTAAAATTGAACAAGTGTGCTCATATTTCTTACTGTAATCCTAAGGTTTTTTTTGTTGTTATTCTTTTTAGAATTTCCCTTAGAATCCATCCTAAGGAAAGCTTTAAATCATTTTTGTCTTTTGCTATTGTCCTCCACCCTTACCACCCTTCAATCACCTAGCCTTTGTTAGGGTTCTGTAATGTGGCATCTCTTTTTGGCTTAGTCCTTGCGTATGCTGTTCCCACTGCTGGGAATGCATAATATTTAGTCCTCAAAAAGGTGCAGCCTTATACTTAAGTCTTTCCTTGATCTTCCTACATCAATACTCCCCACTCTACTACCCTCTCTAAAACAATTTTGTGTTATTTTTTTCTTGGTCCCATTCACGATAATTTGTAATCATTGATTTGTGGACTTATCTGTTTAATGTCAGTCTCCCTTACCAGTCTGTGGGTATCACAAAAGCAGAGATTTTATATATTTGCCTATCATATTGCCTGCCATGGCACGAGGCAACAGATACTTGCAGGATAAATAGAGGAATGCATTTTTAAAGGGGCTACTCACTTTGCTAGACAGGGATCGAATTCAAGGCAAATGAAAGAGTTTTAATATGAAGACAGAGGTAAACTACGTAATCTCACGTAAAAAGGAAGCAAACAAAGAAACCTCGCAAATTTGTTACAAAACTAGAATAAGAGCCCACCTTTGAGCTTTAGTGTGGGTATCGATGCTGTGTGTCATCAGGCGCACAGTGGAAGCTGGAAGCACTGTGCTGCCACCCTGCCCAGCCCACAGGCACTCTGCTTTCCTTCCCACCAGCACAGGCCACGACCCCTATTGGCTAGCAAACCGGCACCCTAACACTCATCTGCTTTTTGACAACTTGCTTGACCTCTCTGATAGACTTCAGCAACTTTTAAGGTTATCAGTTTGCTAAAACCCCTCTCTTGTTTTTTTCAATAACAGAAATGAAAATAAAGGAAAGTGACAAGTAAAAATTTAGATTCAAAGCTGGATGCTTCCAAATAAGAAAATCTGCAGAATCTAAAAGCAAAATTTCACTCAGAAAAAAATTTTCTTTTCTCATAATTTCTAGAAACATTGGTCCAATATACCAAACATTCCACTGGTAACTGGTTCAACTGGTATGATAATATAATGAAATGACAATTTCTCAATTGTGGCAAACTGATTTTATATGAAGCAGAAGATAAACCATCTCTATATGAAGGGTAGGCTAATTTCCCCAGGAGCACATCCCATTGTCTTATCTACTACCATCCTATATGACTCCCGAGAACCATTTACCTTGACTTAAATAATTATTGATCTCTGTCCAAAGTATATTTTTTAGAAGACTGAGCTTAACAGATCTGTTGTAATTATAGCTATAGCTAAAGTTTTTGTTAAATATCTACTAGATGTGCTTTCTTGTTGCTCTGTTTTCTCTTGGAGACTAAGCTTTCTTTATTTTCCCCTTTGATTTGAAAGCCATACATTCAATTGTGAAACAAAGTCTACCCTTCTCAGCCCCCAGCTACAATCCCCAGCCCCTGATACCCTGTTCAAGACTGTAGGCTCTAGAGCCAACTGCCTTAGTTCAAACATGGAGCTATATGACCCAGGGCAAGTTATTTATCCTTTCCATGCCTTAGTTTCCTTATTTACACATGATGTGTGATCAAAAATACAGTGAATGTTTAAATTAAAAATTATAGCAAGAGACACATTACCATTAATTTCCCTCAAAATATTCTTCTTGGCTTTACACACATTTATCCATCATTCTTGGCATTTTTTGAAGTGGTCCTATAAGTGTTTTTCTGTGTATTTAGTTATTATAATGTCTTTAGATTCATTGTCCTGAATTGATTTAAAATGTTTACCCCTCACTGTCATTTTATCTTTGGGAAAGAGTGGTAAGTCACATGGTGCTAGAACCAGTGAATAAAGTGGACAAGGACACACTGTTATGAGCCTGCCTTTCTTCTGGATGACACCCAGCATAAGGCTCATCATATTTTTGATCACATATTGTAAAGACACTCAAAAATGAGGACTTCCAGAACTGCCCCAGAAAGTGGCAAGAACAAGGGGCTAAGTATGTTTGAAGGCAGAGGGAGTAAGGAGCAGAGGGAAGTTAATGGCAATGTGTCTTCTGTAATAGTTTTTGTTTTGTTTTGTTTTTGGTATCAGGGATCAAACTCATAACCTCACGCTCGCCAGGAAAGCGCTTACACCACTGAGCTAAATCCCTGGATCCATGTAATAAAGTTTTAAAAAAATTTTCATCATTCACTTTGTAAAATGAAGATACCATACCCTCTTCATGTGTCTGTCAGTTTTGGAGAATGCTTAAAATAGTGCCTGGTATATATTCAAAGGGTTAGTGGCTATTATTATAACTCTCTTGAAAATTTGAAAACACATGAATTATTTTTCCTGTTTAATCATTGTATAAGTCCTTTCCATAAACAGAATATAAGCTTTTACTTATTTCTATTTCTTAATCCCATTTAGCTTTAGTTCTAGATTATTACTAATGACTTTTCTTCCTTATAATCAGTATTATTAGACTTAAAAATTTTTTGTTGATTTGTTTTTTCTGTGTTGTTTTTGCATACCATATTTTCCTACTTTGTTCATCTTTCTTTTGCTAAAGTACATCCTCTGGAAGATTTTTTCAGAAAGGATCTATGAGTAATAAACTTCTGGAGTGTGTCATAAACATTTTTTTATTTTATACCTTGAATGACATTTTGGCATGCAATATAATTTTAAATATAAAGTTCATTTTCTCCAATATGAAGATACCACTCTTTTGTCTACTGATTAAATGTTAATAATGGGATTTATGTCATTCTTTCAGTTCAGGCAAATTGTTGGCCACTGTTTCAACAGTGCTTTTCTTCGTTCTCGGTCTTTTCTTCTGGTAATCCTCTTTGATGGGCTGGGCCTCCCTTGTGGCTGTGGAGGTAGTCACTTGTCCTGGCCACTGTGGCAACCTCCTGATGCTGCAGGGTATAATAAACCAGCTGGTCTGGCTCCTTAGATGGCAGCTCAATTCTCACAGCTCAGTCCTCACTTATACCTTACCTGTGACACTGAGTTCATCTGGGTCTTCATATCTGCTTCATACTGTACTTAGCAGTAACTCACATCTTTAAAGTTCAATGAGAATCCCTCTTCCTGATAGCTTGGCTGTGCATTCATTTAGTTTTAAGTATAAAATATTTTGAATTATTTGAGGATGTCGTAGAGTGGGAATTGGTGAGCTAAACTTGTATTACAAAGACACTAGATTTGAAATTCATAGGTTCTTCTTCATGTTTCTCTTCTATTTTTATATGAGTATTAAAATATTTTTATAATCTTATTTATAGCATATTTTAATGTTCAAAACAAACACACCTTTCAAATTCAAAGTAAAGTAAGTCCAAAAAGGGATTAAAAGTAGGTAAAGAAAATCCCTTCTCCCTCTAAACCAAGCTTGCTCACTGTTCACGTGCTTCAACCATTTGCATGGCTTTTTCTGTATCTCAAGAAAACACATCTTCAGTTCAGCCCCATCCTATATTTACATTCTACAGTGCTCATTCTAATATTCAACTTCTGCTTATTTTCTATAGGCAACAATACAAAAACAGATTTGATGCTGACTACTTGCCAGAATTTTCCAAGCGCAAATGACAGACTAGTAATCTTTCTAATAATATAACTTGACACTTTGCAATTAAGACATAGATGAACATATCTCTAAAACATTCCTACTATATAGTTGCAATATAAAAAGTTAAATGACTGTGTGATTTCAATAGGAAAAATGGTCAGTTTTGAACATAACCATTAGATTAATATAAAATTAAATTTCAATTTTCCAGGATATTATGCTATGGAGCTTTATTCACTCCATTTAAGGGTATCCATGTACCATAAATTCCTACTTCTGCAAATAAGTTGCTGAATACTAGTGGAGAAGCCTGACAATGCTAGGTGGTCTCATCTTATATTTATAAACTCACCTCTCAAATGGACATTCAGTTCTCACTGACCTCAATCCTTTTAAACAAACTTGTGCTTTCCCACTCACTAAAACAATCTTCGCTTTCCCTCCAAGCCTTCTACACCACCTTTCCTACCACTCACTCTACAGCTGATGCCCTTGCCTCAGAAGAGATCAAACACTTTCATCTTTGTGCTTTCTCTATCTGTATTCGTGTCCTCTGCCTAGAGTCCTATTGCTATGGGTACTGTCCTTACTCCTATGTGTTTGGGTTTCCATCCCTTCTTGTTATCTCCAGGGTTGTATTATTGTTAATTACTAAATCTCCCTTATCTCCTAGGTCATGGGTTTCCTCCCTCTTTTTTGAATGGCCCTTGCCTACAAACATTTTCTAGTATCTCCTGATCTTAATCCTTGTCCAGTGACTGCTTCCAGTTTTTCTGTTCTCATGCACAGCAAAATTTCTTGAGTTGTTGTAGGGATCTGATTACGCATTTCTCCTTCCCATCCTATCCAAATCAGGTTCTGCTACTTTCCCCTTTGACCAAGTCTAGAGCTTAAGCTTTTGTTTTTCTTAGTTTCACAGCAACAGTTGACACATCAACAGCATGTTTCCTCTAAAAACATCATCTTCTCTTGGCTTCTGTGACATATTCTCTTTTGGTTTCCTTCTTGGTCACCAGTTGCCTTCTCTTTTCTTTGATAGCTTCTTTCTGTCAGACCAGGAAACCTAAATACTGCCATGGGCCACCTCCTTTGCATTCAGTCCTAAAGCTTTATATGTTATCTACATACCAATGACTCCAAAATCTCTTATCTGCAGCCCTCTTTCCAGAACTCCAGAATACATGTCAATAACTTACTTAGTATTTCCACCTAGATGTTTAGTAAGCACATCACAGTTAACACAGTCAGGAGAACAGTCTGAGTCTATCCTTGTTCCCATTCCTCTTCAAACTTCTCTTCCACGACTTCAAGTCAGCAAAGGGTATCATGTTTACCCAGATGCTAAGCACAAGTCTACCTGTCACCCTTAATTCGTATTCACTTCTCTTCATGGCCAACTCATCCACGAGCAAGTCTTGTCAACTTTACTCCGTACACTTTGTGTCCTGACTCTGTCCACTACTCTTATGTCTACAATAATCCCTTGTTGAAGACGCTATGTTAAAGCTACCTTTCCTGAATTCTAAGTGTTTCCCTGTTTTTGGTTCACACAGGAGGTGTAATGATTGCTTCAAGATAATCTGTAAGACTGCCACTCCATGGTTAAAAATCTACCAGTGGCTTTTTAATCAGACAGCCATGAATGGTTCAGGCTGAGTATAAAGCTCAACACGATATGGGCCCCATTTATATTTTTGCTCTTTTCTTACCCCATATCTCCTCACTCAGTGTCCTCCAGCAACAAGAACTATATTAGGTACCCAAAGTGCCATCTTTTTTTAGCTATATAGTTCAGGTTGGCCTTGAACTCATTATATAACTTAGACTGGCCTTGAACTTACAGCAATCTTCCTGCCTCAGCCTCTGTGTGCCACCACGCTTGGCTTTGTTTCACCTTCTGATTTCACTGAACTTTGTATGCCTGGCTTCCCCCTGTAACTATTATCTCTTCAGAGATTCTTTGGACCAACCATCTAAAGTGTTACAATTTTCTGCATTTCTCTCATCATCATTTAATGTGTTTATTCATTGTATTTGATAGAATCTATGGTCCAAAATGTAGAAAATGTTTCATAAATATTTTAAAATTGGGCTGGGGATTTAGCTCAATGGTGTAAGTGCCAGCCTGGCAAGCACAAGGTCGTGAGTTTGATCCTTGGTACCAAAAATAAATAAATAAATAAATAAATAAAATAAAATAAAGAAATATTTTAAAATGAACAGAATTTATCTTCTGTAATTAGGAGGGGAAGAAGGGTGAAAGGAAAGGGAGAGATATGGTTTCCTTATATCTAGTAACCCTTCAAGGTAGTTACTACTACATCTTTATTACCCACATAAGAAAATCAAGGCATAGAAAGGTTATGTTAGTTAACCAAGGTCACATGACTAGAAAATGGCCAAGCCAGGATTCAAACCAGAAGGACTGACCTCAAAGCCTCCACACTTAACTTAATAATATTCTATTTTTATGATAATTACTAACACCAGTAACAATAAGTAGCATTAATTGAGTACTGTATCTGTTATGTGTCAGGCTCCTAGGCTTTTTATTTAGGTTAATTTAATCACCACAGCAACAGGCCTATGAAGTATTATTATACTCATTTTGCAGATGCAGAAACAGAATCAAAGAAACTGAACTTCTGGACTAACATCACCGAGTAGGTAAGTGACAGCCGAGAGTCCAGCCTGGATGTGATTCCAAATTCATGTTCAATTGTGTCATAACACCCACTTTCCCCCTACATCTATAAACAACCATTAGGGACTCCTCCTGACTCTTAGACAGTATCTCACATTTGCAATTTATTCAACTCTCCTGTTCACTCAGCCAATATTCACAGATGGCCTCATAGGCGCTGATGCACTTGTCATACGTGAGCAGGACCCTGTAACTCTCCATGTGTCATTAGGCTTCTTTGCTTAGTCTACTCTCACCTGTGAAGAAACTTCTCATAGGTCTGGCGGAAGGCAAACCCGGCCCGACGGACTCTCACATTTTCCAAGAGCCCAAGATATTCTACTTGATGCCGACAACGTTCTTCATCAAATATCTGTGGGGACTTTTTGTCATTGGGTTTGATGCAACGTACATAATATGGTTCCTAAAGAAACAAATCAGTAAATGATAAGTTTCACTGGAGAAAATTTCCTAACTAGGGACACTAACATGCAATTAGAGTTAATTATACCAAATGAACCTCATTGCCTCTGATTTCTCAGGCATATACTTGTGAATAAATAGTTATTCTCTCTTTCTCTCTCAATTCAAGGTAACAAGTTCCCATATCCTCAGCTATGTTTTTATTTTACTATGATTTAGAATTCACCAGAAATAGCAGAAGGGCTATAACTAGAAAGTAAAGAAATGAGACATGTAAACACCAAGTTTTTGTGTATTTAAGGAAAAACATAATTAAAATCATTGAAGGAATAATTCAAAAGAAAAAGCAGCAACTGTGGTAAATAAAAATCAAATACAACAAAGAGTGAAAACTATTACGGGCAGTTCAGGTGCATATGATTTGTTCCCTAAGTATCAGAAATTATTATTATTGTCATCATCATTGCATTAATTTATATTTTTGAAAAAGAGACTAAACTTTATAGCAAGTGAAGAAGTTATAAAAACCACCTGTAGGTATCAGTGATTCTATGAAACAGCCCAGCTAGCAATTCTTCCCTCTGTGCCAATTAGGTGTTTTTTTTTTTTTTTTTTTTTTTGGTACCAGTGATTGAACTCATGACCTCGCACTTGCCAGGCAGGCGCTTATGCTGCTGAGTTAAACCCCCAGCCTTCTTTCTATTTTTTATTTTTAAAAAATTTTCCAATTAGGTTTTGTACCATGCATTAGATCATAAATCACATTATATATAAAACCATGTTTGGCGTAGATCCTGGGACACTGAGGATAATGAATAAATTATCACTGGATAAATCCATGAGATCAAATATATCCTACTTATTAATATACAGAGTTTCTTTCTCCTGACTCTGTTACACATAAGACATACAGATGCTCTCCAATTAATACATACAGACTTTGGGAGTTACATTAGGCAGTTTGGTGTGCCACAGAGGGCTTGAAGTGGCCAAGGATAGCAAATAATTTAAGAAGTAGGAGAGATTTGAAAAATGTGAATTGATTTACATTTTGAACAGAACAACAGTTTTTTACATCTAAAAAAGAAGGTGCAATTGTACACTTATCATGTTCCTTACAAGGTAAAAAGTCGTATCATTCTCTTTTTTAGTCCAGTTGTATTAGCTGCCTATCGCTGCCATGCAGATTGTCACAAATCTCCCAATTTAAAACAGCACAATTTCATTATCTTACAGCTTTGGAAGAAAGAAGCCTGAAATGGGTCTCAGGGGTCTAAAATCAAGGTGTCAGAAGGATCTAAGGAACAACCTGCTTTCTTATCTTTTCCATAACGATATACACACTCTTGGGCTTGGAACTTCTTGTGATCTTTAAAGCCAACAATTTCCATTTGAGTCCCTCTATGATGCCACCTATCTGATTCTGATTCTTCTGTCTGCTTGTTTCTCCCTGAAGGATTCTTGTGATTACACTGGACCCACCTGGATAATCCAGGATAATCCCTTATTTTAAGATCTGCTGATTAGCAGGCTTAACTCCATCTGCAAACTTTTTTATTTTTAATTTTAAAGAGGGTAAAATTAAACACAACGAAACAGAACAAAACAAAACATGAGAAAGCAATATAAGAGACATAAATTTCAAAGCAAGACAACCGAAGATCTTCACTATCTATCATACTTTCTCTTGTTTTCTTCCAAATAGTTGTCCATATCTTCACATACAGAGAATTCATACAAAATAGCATAGTATAAAACTGATCCAAACAGGATGAGGAAGGCATTTTAGATCTTCAAGACCAGACCTCTCTTCAAAATAGCTGTCTATACCTTTTCCACCTGCAACCTTAATTCTACTGTACTGTGTAATGTAATAGATTCACAGGTTCCAGACTTCCTGGGAGGGCTTTGGAATAATAAAGTATAAAAGGTATAATTCTAATAAAATATATAATGACTGAGTTCACCCATATGGCCAATGACTTAATCAATCCTGCCAATATAATAAAACCCTAATAAAAACTCAGGACATTGAGGCTTGGAGGACCTGCCTGGCTGGTGAGCAATAAATATATAGGCAGGATGCAAAGCCTGAACCCATAGAGACAGAAGCCACCAGCCACAATAAGACATTACTTCCAAAGCTTGCCATCCAATGTATTGCTCCCCCTGGCATTTTAGTTGCATCTTTTAGAAAAAACCTGTTATCAGAACTGCAGCATTTGCCTCAGTTCTGTGAGTCATTCTAGCCAATTGTCATGCCTGAAGAGGAGTTATGCCAACCTCCAAATCTGTGCCCACACATAGGCATCTGAAGTCAAGAGGACTTTGCTCTTTAACTTGTTGGATATGACACTAACTGAGTAGTAACAGAGGGAACTGAATTGTAGGACACCATGATGGTGTTTATTCTTCTACCTCTTGCAAATGTCCTTTTTAAAGAAATGTGAGAGAATGAAAAGGATAATTATGATATTTACAGCATTTCCCCATAGGAGGTGGAAGTTCCACCCCATTCTTGAGTCTAGGCTGGCCTTTTGACTTTTTACCAAGACAGTATGGCAGAAGTGACACTTCTGGAGACCTGCCCTTTCTGATTGTTCCTCTTATAAATTACTTCTTTGAGCACGTAAAGAAGCCCAGGACTAGGTTCTGTTTTTTTGAAGCCTGGGCAATTAGCATGAGGCTGTCTCAGACTAAGAAAAATGTTTCTTAGTTGTATCTACAGTATAAAACAAAATTTGATTGTCTCTTCAGACCTTTATATGGTTTACTCTCTTCTGTCACTCAGGTCTGGTCAAATGCAACCTGTGAGAAAGCCTTTACTTATTCCTAAGATCCTCCCAGTCACACGGTAACTCTCTTTTTTTTTCTTTATTTTTAAGTAGCCATTAAATTATCAGTGCTTGAAGTTACAGTATTTTATTTCTTGGCCTATCTCCCATTTATCATCTGAGCCTCCTGAAGGTAGAGATTTGTAAACTGAGCATGGACATGTGCCTGTAATCCCAGCACTCTTGGAGGCTGAGGCAGAAAGATTGCAAGTAAGTGCAAGCCCAACCTGGGCAATTTAGCAACTTAGTGAGATCCTGTCTCAAAATAAATAAAAATGGCCTGAGGATGCGGTTCAATGTGAAAGCCCTTGGTTCAATCCCTAGCACCTCAAAAAACCAACCCCTCCCCAGTGGATTGCTTTGCTCACTCCAAATCCCCAGGGCCTAGAACACAGCCTGAGGGGTGTACAGGGGTATACAGGACGCTCCATTCCTTGTGGGAGGAAAAAGAGGGAGGGGGCGAGAAAGGAAGTGAGAGGGAGCGCAGGAAGGTTTCTGAGAAGTAGGAGAGGCCCTTAGTGGTTGAGGCTGAGCTGCTCAAGGCTGGAAATTCCAGAAAGTTGAGTTTTAGGCTCCTGGTCAAAGAGGAAGGAAGGTGGTGGAATATGAGAGGAACTAACAGTTTATGTCAGCAGGAACCAAGAACAGAAATGCGATCAGGACCCCAACAGATGACTGAATCTGTGGACGGCATTGCGCCCTATCCATACCTTATTTTCTCCATCCTCCCACACCTATCATAAAGTTTAATTCATAAATTAAAAAAAAAAAAAAAAGAAGCCCAGGACTAAACATTACATGAAGAAAGATGCCTGGTCATCCGGCTATGCCATTTAGGTGAGAAAATCTTAGACCAGCCAGTCCCAGTTGACTGGCCTGGACAACAAATGCCCACTAAACTCAATGAACAATAAGGAATAATAAACTATTGTTGCCCCAAGTGCTACATTTTAATGTTATACATCAATGGACAAAGAAAGAACAACCTTTTCCCATTGTACAATACCTGTCCTTGGCTTAAACTTCCAATTCCTGTATATTTAAATGGAGGATCAATGTTATTATAATGCAGAAGTAGAATTCTAGTATAAAAAATAAAATGGGTGTCAGTTGCTTGTAATTCCAGCTATTTGGGAGGCTGGGACAAGTTAATTAATGAAATAATGGATAGGCTTTCCACTCTGAGTAATGAAAGATTATATAATTTAAACCAATACTAATAGGTTAACAAAATATAAAAACATTTGCCATTAGACACTGGAGAATTAACAACACAGTGGAGAACTTCTAGGCTGGAATCCAAGAGAGTCAGAATACCACGGAGGGGTACTCTGGGTTTAGACTTGCTAACTCCAGAAGCAGTGGATAGGACCTCAATAATGGTTCTGGTAGGAAAGAGATAAAACAGTTGAAAAGCAGAAATTCACACCAGTCAAGACTATAGACAAATCAGAAGTAGGCAGTTCCTTGCAGGGCCCACAGTTCATCTGAATAACCTCAGCCTTGAAAATGGAAAAGCCTATTTGTAATATTAATGCTCATTAAGTGCTGAAAAAAAACAAATGTTAATCTTTCATGGGAAAAAAATGGCATAAACTTAGGCCTCATCATTTAAAAATATAATATTTAGAACAACAGCAAAAAAACAAGATCCAGATATATTAGGGGAAAAGACAACCTGAATTAAAAATGATGATGACGACAACAACAACACAAAAAACAAAACAGAAAACAGACAGACATGAAGAGGTCTAGATGTTGGTATCAGACAGAGACATGAAAATACCTTATCATATTTAAGATGATAGAGACAATACTGAGGATTTTGTATAGAACCAGAAACTACCAAAAACAAACAAACAAAAAACAAAGCAAGTGGAAAATCCAGTGTTGAAAAACATAAAAATGGAAATTAAGAACTCAGGAGATCAGTAAAAGGGGAAATCAGAAATGACTAGAGAAAAAAACCAAGTGAACTAGAAGGTAAATAAGAAGAAATTTCCTAGAATGAAGCACAGAGACAAAAAGATGGAAAAGGAAGGACAGTAAGAGGCATAAAAGTGCTATCTTTGAAATGCTCTGAGATGTTAACCTAGGATTTTACATCAGCAAAGATATTCTTCAAGAATGAAAACCATATAAAAATATTTTTGGGTCAACAAAAGCAGAATCTGTTACTATAAGATTTAAACTACAACAGGGTAGAGTTCAAGCAAAAGAAAATGATCTCGAGTGAAAGGAAATAATAGAAGAAAAGGAAATAAATGATAAATGACTGAATAAATCTAAATAGATACTATGTGTCACAATAATAACAATAATAATAAATACTTACCTTAAGTATATATTTTAAATATATGATGTGATATATGTATTTTTACATATAAGTTAAAATACCTGACCAATATAAGTTCTGAGGTGATAAATGAAATTAGGATGTTTGATTTGCCTTGCATTGTCTAAGAAGAAGATAAAAGTTTCAAGTAACATTAGATTATTGATATTCAAGTATAATACTGTAATAGGTCAAGTAACCACCAAGACATACTATGATATAAATCTTCTAAGATAATAAAGGGAACAAATGGAATAACAGAAATAATCATAATGCTGGGAGAGGTGGGGGGTGCCTTTTTAGGCCTAACTAAACATTCTGATCCAAAAGACTTACAGGCAATATTTGGCACCAGTCTCCTTGGAAGGACAGGAACAGAGCTTGCCACCAGAAAGTGCACGGTACTTGCAAGAGTACATGCAGAGGTCAAATGACAGATCAGATGCAAGCAGATGAGCTCTCTATTGGGTGGCTATGGAGATGCCCTGCTTAAGGTCTCATGTCTTACAGGAGCCAAATTCTCTTAACACAACAAAGCAGATACAACTTCCTGGGTCCCCATGAACGGCATGCCCAATGTAAGAGTCACAGAGCTCACACAAGCCCCAAGTATGTTATCCTCATCAGATATTTGCTTTTTTTCCAGCATAGATGCAATTTATCAACAGGGATAATTTTTATCATAAGCAATGTTGCTTTGTGATATTATTGATACATATCTTTTACTAGGTTACTGGGGAGAATGGAGTTAGAAATTTAACTGAGGTTAATTTGTCAAGCAGAGGAATAGTTTTATTTACATTTGCCTATAATAAATTAAAAGGTTTGAAAGGGAATAAACAAGTTTAAAAAGGTCAAAAAGAAAGTATTAATAAAATGGTTGATCTAAAGGCAACACAAGTAACTACTTTAAAAGTAAATGCACTCAAAGATTTATTCAACAGATAAAAGATTGTCAAGATAAAAAAAATCCAAACTAACTACATTTTACGAGAGATTTTTTTTTTTGAAATATGAGGATAAAAGAGATTCAACATAAAAGGATGAAAACAATACATCATGGAAACCTGCCAAAAGAAAAGTTGGTAGGGCTGTGTTATTCATACAAATGCAAAAAGCAATATGGAAATCAAAAGACTTTTCATCGTGATATGTGACTAAATCACCAGGAACACATAACAGTTGTAAATTGAGTGAACCTAAAAAATTCTCTATTTAAAGCAAAACCTGAAGGTATAAGAAGAATTAGACAAATTTAGAATCAAAGTGGATTTTTTTTTTTTTTTTTGGTCTTTTTGAGACAGGGTCTCGCTATGCAGTTCAGGCTGGCCTCAAGCTCACTTTGCAGCCTAGGCTAGTCTCGAACTCACAATGATCCTCCTGCCTCAGCCTCCGGAGTGCTGGGATTACAGGCATGAACCACCACGCCCATCTTCAAAGTGGATTTTAATATATATCTCAACATTGCCAAAACAAAGAAATTAGTAAGGAGCTAAAACAAATATAAAAAAAGCAAACTTAATAAATTTTAAAGAATTGAAATCATGCAGAAGTTATCCTCTGGTGAAATAAAATGAGCTAGAAATCAAAAACCAAAAGTTACTACTTAGAAAACCCTTTATTTTTGAAAAAAATTTTTCATGTTACTTATGGCAAAAAAACTGCAATGAGAGTCAGAAAATACTCTGAACCTAATAATATATGAAAAGCCAAAGCAATCTTAGAGTAAGAAATCAATTGAAGTAGTATATGTAATTATACTAAACAGAAGCTGGTTGAACAGGATTGTACTAGCACTGGTGATTATACACAGGAAGTGGTAACACTACATGAGGCACTAATGACCAACCAAGGAGTGGGGAGAAGCCCTTTCATCCTGTTTAGTAATATATATGTCTTTGGATAAAGGATTTAGTGGAAATACTTTCTCTATTTAATCAGCATTCTGTCTCAATTTATAAATGCCGCCTCCTCTCTCATTTATAAATATCAAGATTGACTCAGCCTAAGAATTCCTAAATCTGACAAATCTGGAGTCATTTAAAGGTTAAACTGCAAAAGTTCAAAGTGATCTTAGTCTCTTAAACTTTTAAACCAGTCTTTTCCTACATTTTATGTTAAAAAATAATTTTTGAAAGTATACCAATCAGTACATGCCTTAAATAGAAGACACTGTATTGAAATATACATCTATTTAAACTGCTTTGTATACTGTCAAGCTAAGGTAAATTCAGTTCACTTAATAATTTACTGACCATCAGTTTATGGCACTAAATGGTGCTACTAAGAGGTATATACAATTAATAGAACCTATTCTCTATATTCAAAAGACAATTAGGGGCCAGGGATATAGCTCAGCAGCATAAGCACCTGCCTGGAAAGTGCAAGGTCCTGAGTTCAACTTCCAGTACCAAAACAAACCAACCAACCAACAAACAAACAAACATTAAAAAAAAGACAATTAGGTAAGGCGATAAGGCATGCATGTAACACACCACGCCGATGGACTCTGAGGAAGTGAGGAGTCAAGGATTTCCTCTTCTGGTAATAGACTAGGTCACACACACTAATCTTCTCGAACACGTCTCTAAAGCAAAGGTGTCAGATTAAATATGGGGAAACTGTCCTTTTATATGCCCCATAGACCTAACAACATAGTGAGGAAGTATCTGACCAAGGTCAGAAGAGGACTACAATCCAAAGAGGGGGCACAGCCTCCAGGGCTGCTTTTGTCTCAGAAGCTGCTGCCGATCAAGGAAGGACACGTACAGGCTGGGCAGAGCTGCTGACCTGGGGGGACGGGTGAGTGAGGTGGGAGCTGGAACCCAGGCTTTGCAGGGGGAGCTGTACAGTACTTTGGTTTGGAAGCCTAAGGAGTTAACCCAGAAAGCTGAAGATGATCAAGAAACCACTAGGCTCTTAGGAGCAACTGTTCTTCACTGAGCTACTTGTACACATCCTGACAAGGGTAAAGGGTGCCCAGACCACCTCAATTTGTTATGAACTTCCTTTCAACATTTCTATTTCCTTATGTTTAGATGTCACCAGTAAATATCTCGTGTTCTGTAACTTGATTTGACAATTGTTATCTACTTACATTCAGTGTGGCTACAGATGTCTGGATTTGTTACTGTCCTTTTAACTGGCCTCAGATTTCTATGTTCTTTTGCCTCCATAAGTTTTTAGGGTATTTTTATGCAATTTTTCTTTTCTTTCCCCTCTATTTGTTTGGAAGTTACAAGTATCTATCACCACTATATTAATAATCAGCTTAGAAAAATATCACATGTATTTTTAAATCATCAGTTGATATTTAAACCATATTTATTATTTACCTGCAAAACTAATAACCTTACACACTTGAATTACAATTACTCAAACTTCCAATTATGTGCTATTGTTATGCCATCTAATTCTAATCTCTATTTTAATAGAGATAATTTAGAATACATCAATATGTCTACCAACTTTTTTGCTCTTTTTGCATTTCAAACTTTTATTTACTGTACCTGTATTCTTCCTACTGCTTGACATATAACCTTTAAAATTTCTTTTTTGAGGTTCTGATATTGGTAAACCCAGATTTTGTTTTTTGGAAACATGCCTTTGTCCTCAAAAAACACATTCTTTAGGTATAGAATTCTGATTTACAGTTATTTTCATTCAGCTTGTTATTCCTTTGGAGCTAATCTATCTTTTCCCTGACCAATTTTAAGATAGTTTGTCTTTGATGTTCTGTGACTTCACTAGTTGTTAACATGTAGATTTCTTTTAATTTTTCCGCCCTGGGATACATTTGGCTTCCTGATTCTATTAAGTGACGTCTTACAATATTCATAGAAATATTTCTTTAAACATTGCTCTGTAATTTCCTTTCCTACTGTATGTCTGAGCAGGTGCATATGGGACCTTTCAGTTTATATTCCACTCTCTTAGTGTTTCTTTTATTGGTGTCAGTTCTTGGTCTAAGAGAAACTCTGAATAGTTTCTTCAATTCTTATTTTCATTTTATTGGTTTTTGTTTACCTTTGTCTAAACTCTAATATTAAACCTATTCACCAAGCTTTAAATTTAGTTTTCATTTCTATTAATTGCCTCGTTGCTTTTTTTTTTTCTTCATATATTCAGGCCTTTCACTTCGGGTGACATTATATATTATTTCAGTATCAGAAATTTTCATGAGTCTGAACTTACTGTTACTGACTCTTATGTTAGTATATAGTATCTTGTACTAATTCTCTCTAAAGATTAGTGTATATTAGTTATATAAATATTGGGTTTCACTGTGACATTTTCATACATGAATATAATGCTTCAATCATATCCACTGGCCCACTATTCTTCCTGACCCTCTTCTCTTCCTTCTTCCTGCCTGCCTTCCTCTGGCCTTCTTGTAATGATTCTTTAAAGAAAGCTCCTTATTTTCCTTGGAACTTATCTATCGAAATTCTTTAAGGTATGGTATAAAGGTGGTTTCCTCAGGAAAATAAATTGTGCTTACCTTTCATATGCCTGAGGACAACGCAAGACCTGAACCACTTTAAATTATTAATGTGAAGCTTTTTCAGTCCACCCAGATACTATGAATTTGGGCTGCAAATTTTGTAAGAGGCAACTTATAAACACCCACATCCCAACATTTATTGACTCGGTGGCAGGGACCAAGACAGGCGGTTTTCCTTATGAACAAATTATTTCTAGTTCACTCTAGAGGTAACCCTCTGAAGACTGACCTATTTGTGTGTGTGAGTGTGTGTGTGTGTGTGTGTGTGTGTGTGAGAGAGAGAGAGAGAGAGAGAGAGAGAGAGAGAGAGAGAGAAAGAGAGAGAAGAGAATGTGAGTGTATAGAATCTCTTGTAAGACACTCTTGGCAGGCCCTGGGCTTCACTTCAAGGACCTGGGCTTGAGTAACTATACTCAAAGTTAGCTACTTCCACACCTCACTGCAAGGTAAAAGTCAGCTTTAGAGTTCTGATGAATTTTCTTTTTGCTCACTTAACTTCTGAATTCACTCAGTCCCTGGCTTGCATATTCCTTACTTTTGTTAGTTCACAGCTCCGTTTAAGATATTGATTTCTATACTTTACCTAACGTTTTAGTTATTTTTAGCTGGCATTAGTAGGCACTTCATTTATCATGTTGTCAGAAAATGTATTATTCATACACACACACATGTTTTTTAAGATCTCTCCAACTATGTTCCTAAGTTAACAGATCTCTCATTTTATTTTCTCATATTCATCTTAAAATAATATAACTTTCATAAAATGAGTTGAGTAGTAGCCTCTTTTCTCATCTTCTAAGAGTTATCTGCACATGACAGGGATCATTGGCTCCGCAGAAGTTTTATAAAGCTGATCTGTAAAACTATCCAGGCCTAACGTCCTTGGCAGAGTTGGGGGAGGGTAGATATCTGATCGGTGATTCAGAATCTCGTTACTGATTTATCCAGACTTTCTATTTCTTCTTGAATTGATCTTGCTACATTGTCCTAGAAAAACTAAAGTTTCAAACGGATTGGCATTCAATCACAATATGCTGTTACTCTTAAAATCTCTATGGTATCTGCAGTTACAGCCTTTTCATTCACAGTATTATTCTTTATCAATATTTTAGAGCTTTGTCTATTTGGCTACTTTTTAATTTTTCTATTATTTTTAAATTTTCTATTTAGAAATTCTTCTTTTTTTTCAGTTTTCTTTCAAATCCTTTTTTCTGGCTTTTTGAGCTGAACTTATTTATTTTCAGTCTTATTATATAAAGGTATAACAAATACAACACTTTAGCAGTATCATACAAATTTTGACAAGTTCTTTGTCTAGTAGTTCCAAATATTTTCTAATTTCCATTGTGATTTCCTTTTCCATCTGTGAGTTACTGAGTAGAGCATTTTTTAGAGTTCCCAAACACATTAAAAAGTGCTTTTATTTCACTTGCTTTGAGGATGGGCAATGTATCTCTATATATATCCTTCTAAAATAGTTGAGTCTTCCTTTGTGACCTAGCATGTGGTCTGTTCTTGTAAATGTTCCACACGTATTTGAAATGAATGTTTCCTAATTCTTGGGTATAAGGTTCTTTTTATCTAGTAAAGTTTAAATTTAGTTTTCAAAGCATCTGCATTCTTATTTTTTTGTCTGCTCAATCTATCAGTTTTTGGCAGAACTAATTTTAAATTTCCCTCTAGAATTGGACTTACTGATCTTTTTCTTTTCCTTCTTTTGCTCTTTTTTGTCTCTCTTTCCCTCTTTTTCCTTTCTCTGTTCCTTAGTCCTCTTTTCTCTTTTTTAGTATTGAGTACTGAACCCAGGGCCTTCACACTGAGCTACATGCCCAGCCTTTTTATATTTCTTTATTTCGTGACAGGTTCTTGCTAAGTTACCCAGGCTAGGCTTAACCTTTCTCCTGCCTTAGACCTTCAGAGTGCAGGAATTACAGGTATGCACTACCATGTCCAGCTTATTGACTTTTCTTTGAATATGTTTAAGGTTTTTATGTCTTGGCTTTATAGAATTTATAATAATTATGGCTATGATGTTAGATACCTAGTTCAAAATGGTTTCATTGTCTTTGATACTTTTGTGACTGCTAGTTTACATCTGTTAATACATCCTTAAACTCTACTTTTTCATTAACAACTTAACAGTTTACCCTGAGTATCACTTGGGCAGCATGCTTGTCTACTGACTATCCCAAGTGCTGCTCAGGTAGGTGTCACTTCAACCAGTTGATTCTTGTACTCAATAAATTTGAAAAAATTATCCTTTTTATATTTCCTGTTATGTTATCTTATAAAAATTAACAAAAATATGCAATTAAAATAAAAGGCCAGAGGAGGATCATTGTGAATTCAGACCAGCCTGGGCTACAAAGTGAGCTCAAGGCCAGCCTGAACTGCATAGTGAGACCCTGTCTCAAAAAGACAAATAAATAAATAAATAAATAAATGGCCAAAAATACAGCTGAGTGGCACAAGCACCTGCATAGCAAGTGCGAGGTAGTGAGTTTGATCCCCCGTATCATAAAAAAGAAAGAAAGAAATTTTTGTTTATCCTGAATTTTAATAATTGGACTGGCAAGTGGTTAATATCACTTTCAGTAATTTTATTTTACATGGGATGGCTTGCTATATCTTTCTCCATCTCCATTTCTTATATTAAAGTCTTCTGAATAGTATTTTGATGTATCTTCTGTAAGTAGCATATAGTTGGACTTTCCACCTATCTAATTCATTTAGAATATTTACATTTATGATGAAAATCAATTATACAGTTTTATGATTTAAATATATGTTGAATATTTAAATTTTAAAAATTATTATGATAAAAGACACATTGCTTTTAATTCCCCTCAAAATATTCCGCCTTGCTTCATTGTTCTTGCGATTTTCTAAAGCAGTTCTGGAATTCCTCTTTTATGATTGTCATTATGAGGTACGAAAAAAAATATGGTTAATGCTGCTGCTGAATGTCATCTAACTGAACAGGTAGGTTCACAAAAATTACAGTGTTTTCTCATCCACATTATTTATTGGCTCTTGTACTATTAGACTTCTGGCTTTTCTTGAAAGTCAAAATGACCACGAGAGGTAAACATTTTGAACCAATGCAGGATATCAAGGGTGTTATGACAGGGCAACTAAAGAGACTCCTGAAAGAAGACTCCAGAACTGCTTCAGAAAGTGGCAAAAATGATGTGCTAAGTGTGTTTGAAGTCAGGGAATATTTTGAAGGGGATTAATAGCAATGCATCTTTTATTGCAGTAGTTTAAAATTAAATATTCACTGTATTTTTCAATCATACCTGACATTTGTACCATATTATTTCCTCCTTCCCTTCCTTTCTTTTTCTCCCTCTAACTCTTCTTCCTTCCCTAGTACAGGGGACTGAGCTTGGACTTTCACATCGAGCTACATCTCCAGCCTTTTTTCCATTTTTATTTTGAGATAGGGTCTCATTACATCGCTAAATTCCCCAGGTGGAGCTTGAACTTTCTATCTTCCTGCCTCAGTCTCCCAAAGTGCTGGGATTACAGATATAGGCCAGCTATACTTTCTAATTCTAGTGTTTTATTTTTGCTCCCTACCCCCAAACTTAACTGTCTATATTCTTTTGCTTGCCTTACACCATTCTCTTTCCCTTACACCCCACCCCCCAAATTGGGACGCTGCTGCAAAGAATCTATGCTACCTTATAGCTCATAACCATTACCTTATAGCTCATAACCATTACCTACTTTGAATCCTTATTTCTAGATTGGTACACTGCTGACCAGAATTTAAAAAAAGAGGAAAAAAAAAATCCTTTCCCACTACCTTGGCACCTACATGTAGCAAGGGGACAGAGCTGAGGCCAGTGTGAGATTTCCATGAAGCCTCATGGAGGAGAAGTTCCAGCTGCTGTCTTCACAGAAGAAAGGATACCAAGCACAAGAGCAGTGGAGCAGAGTGATGGAAGGAACTTGGATCCCCAGAAACACTGCTGCTGCTGCTGCAGTCCGGGATGCCTTCTATATTTCATCTATGGGATGGAGAAACATACTTCTCCTTTGTTTAGGCCACCTCTTGGGGATCTCTTTTACTAGAAGCTGAGTGCAATTCCTGATATAGAACATAGAGAAGGTTTTAGAATTTTAATTTTTAAAAATTTTATCATCATCATTATTATTATTTTGTTACTGGTAATGAACCTCAGGACCTTGTGCTTGCCAGGTAGGCACTATGCTGCTGAGCTATATCCCTGGCCCTAGAATTTTAATTTTTTAAAAAGGAACTTTTACCATATTTAGAAAACAAAAGATTTTTTTCTAGTTCATTAAATATATTCCATCCAAGAATTCAGTGTTCAGCTCTTTTTGGGTCACACGGCTTCCTCCTAGGTTCTCTTTTCTCCTTGCTGGATGAAGCAGGTTGGAGATGACATAAAGAGAGAAGTGTGCTACAAGAGTAAGGAGTGGTATTTTAGCCTCCGGTCCCTGTGCCTTACCCTTGCCCTTCTGGAGATCTGATTATGCAAGCCAACAAACTGCACTTATTTGCTGTCACTTGAGGCCAAAGAATCTTGATAAAAGAAAAAGAAAGCTACTGAACAGATGTGCTCTTGTGGCATTTGCCTAACTTATCCACAGTGAAGTAACAGTAACAGTATAGATTTAAATTCTTACAGAGGAAATTGATTTTTTTTTAAAAAAAGATAATAACAAAGAAGAAAAGACACAGGAAAAGCACCAGAAGAGAAAGATAAAAATGAAGGAACTAAAAATAATGAGTCCCAGAATGCTGCCTAATTTATCAAACTTGTCAACAGCAGTTAAGAGTAGAAATCTGTTCTTCAAGGAAAAATTAGAAAGAAACCCAGACTTAGCTTATCAAGTTAGTATTAGAATCAAACAATAAAAAAGAAATAATTATCAAAAATATATCTTCATATTTCAAATAATTAAAATAGCTTAAAGATAATGCCTAATGTACTAACACTGTTAAAATTTCCTCTGGCTATTTAGTATTTAAACATGGAATATGGAAGGGATGTTACTACAATTTAATTCATGATTTTTGTTTTTCCTTTTTGCCATGCCCTGTTTTCTGCACAGGGCTGAAGTTCATTTTGTGAAGCACAGTATACTTTACTTATATTTTAAATAACATTAAGATTCCCCCTTGATCCTGTAGAATAAAAGCTCAAACTTAAAGGCTTTGGGACGTAAACAATTATTTACCCAGTTTTTTTAAACAGTAATAAAGTTTTCAGTATAACCCTCACTTTAAATATATAGTCTTCAATTTTTTTTTTTTTTTTTTTTTTGTCTTTTTGAGACAGGGTCTCTCTATGCAGTTCGGGCAGGCCTTGAGCTCACTTTGTAGCTCAGCCTGGTCTCAAACTCACAATGATCCTCCTGCCTCAGCCTCCCAAGTGCTGGGATTACAGGCATGAGCCACCACACCCAGCAATCTTCAATTTGATTAAAAACCATCACCTGGGGCCGGAGATTTAGCTCAGTGACATAAGCGCCTGCCTTGCAAGTGCGAGGTCATGAATTTGATCTCTGGTACCAAAAAAACAAAAACATCTCCCCCCCAAAAAAAGAAAACCATCACCTAAAAAAGCAAATCATACAAGCATTTGTTATAGCATATATCCAGAGGGAATCTATGCATTAAAATGGGTATTTAGAAAAGAAAATAATTACCTTTGATGCAAGATTGTCTACTAGGGCAATCATGGAATTCTTGAACAAGGTGGCAGCGGTTAGGGGTCGCTTGGTCACCTCTGTAATGCTCAGTTTACCTTCAGGCCACATATTCTTCAGCACGGGATTTGAACTGAGAAGGAGGGAAGAACAATTCAAATGTTGCATTCAAATAAGCTGAATAAAAATGGCTAAATAATCCTTTTGAACTGTATCCTGGAAGTCACAACTGGATGGAACTTAAAGACCTAATTGGAAAAGTTATTCTGTCCAGAAAATTATGCTGATATAATGACGAATACTGCACTATGAATTTTCCCAAAAGGTAGCACATTTAAGAATTAAACTTCTATAAAATTAACATCTATATTACCTTGAAAATAAACTGATGTTTAACATTACTCTTACAATACATACAGAAAACAAATTGACTTTGTGATGATTAAACAAACCAATAGTAAGACAATGATCCTTAATATCATATCAGAAAGCATTACTGAAAGAAATACTCAGAATAGGTAACAGTATAAAGGGCATTTTTTTTTTTTTTTTGTATTGGGGATTGAACTCATGACCATGTGCTTGCCAAGCAGATGCTTATGCCACTGAGCTAAATCCCCCGCCCAAGGACAATCTTTCAAAAAATACAGAAGGGGAATATAAAGTAACCATTTTTACATTGTCTTCCAGCAGATTCCTTCAATGCAGTTGAATTTATGAACACATTTACAGGTAGTACTGGCAGTTACAGTATCTTATTGATGTGATACTAGAACTGTTGCAATCCAATTCTAAAAATGTACTTCAGGCCAACTTCCATCTAAAAACATATATTCATTGTTTGGCTCTGTGAAGTTATTTTTAAAAACGTGATCTCAAGTGTGATTTTGTTCTCATTTCATTTTAAAGTCATTGGAACCTAAAATGTTGCTTGGTTCCAGGAAACTCTCCTCTTGTCATAAACATTTTTCTTAAAAATTTGAGGGTTGAAAAAAGAAAAGAATAAGGGTGTTGGTTGCTAACTATGCTTACAACTGCTATGGTTTTGCCCCCTTTTCCTTCCCCTGTATAAAACTGAGAAAATGGAGTTGGTTCTCCAAAGCATCTAGTAAGTGTCTGCTGCACAGGTGCTCCAAACAGCTGCAAAAGGAAAGAGTGGCGGACCACAGAAGGAAGAAGAGTGGTGATGTAGGATCGACAAGGTCTGGAAATACAGACAGAGCAACACTCCTGCCCTTCACTGTCACTGCAGGGATCTATGGCTCATGGATCTACTTTGTAGTCCAATTTCAAAACCAATTGTACATCTGCATCAATAAAAATGGCCATATAAATATGTACTGTTTTTCCTTTAACTTTTGTTTGTTTGCTCTGTGTTTTGAGTCACAATTGCACTCTGTAGTTCAGGCTGGCCTTTGAATTCACTATATAACTTAGGCTGGTCTCAAACTCTCAGCAATCCTCCTGCCTCAACCTTCCAAATGCTGGGATTACAGGCATCTGCCAAAATGCCTGGCCATTTTTTAACTTTTCCATTGTTATTTTTTAACAGAGAGATGCTTTAAGGTAACATTTCTTCAATTCTAGTTCACACAGTGTGTAGATTCTTTTAGAGCACTCACTGACCAGAATTTCCAGAGGAAATAAAACCATCCTTTATGTACTTGGAAAATTCTAACACATGCCAAAGGATTGAGGAGCACTGGCTCTTCCAACTTGGTGTTGTTTTGTTTGTTTTGATTTGTCTTGGTTTAGTTTTTGGTCTTTTGAGACAAGGTCCTACTAGGTAGTTCAGGATGTCTTGAATTCGTTATCATTGTGCCTCAACCTCCTCAGTTCTAGGATCACCATGTGCCACCAGGTCAAGCCCCAAATTCTTCTTCACCTTACTGTTGGATATTCTCATACTATGATTGTAAATGGAAGGAGGGGAAGGTTAACAATAAAGGAAATAAGGCCATATATTAAAATAGAACTAATATGTAAGGAATCCATACAGATTCAGAGTCATTTTAAGAGGATGCACTTTTAAGCCAGAAATGTAATATTGATAAAATGTTTTTAGACATTTTAAATTCCAGAAACCTTTTCTTAAAAGGTGATATCCAGAAACTCAGTTTGTACAGAAAACAAGGCAGATCTCCCCCATTCTCACACATGTGTACATGCACACACATGCACACCGACATACAATCCACAGAACTAGAGTCCCGAGGATCACATTCATTAACACATACAAACAAAAATAGAGTCAAATTTGGGAGGCTGGTTCACTACTGAAGCATTAAAAATGTCTAGAGGTAAAGACGGCCCATCTAAATACCATCCAGGCAGATGGATTTAACTGAAAGGATGTCAAGACTGCCCATCTTATACCTAGGCTTTCCCGTTATGAAGACACAGGAAATTAGGTGCAGGCAACAGACTTTCAATCTTTTTACCCCTTTGGCAAGATCAGCCCCATTGCAAAATGGATCCCCTTAAACTAACGTCTTTAATTTTTAGATTTATCTAAGCTCCTTTGTTATCTAAGCTCTCTGTGCTTATCAAGCAACCAAGCAGCCTGGATTCCTTGGATAACATTTTTCTCTGTCAATTAATAAATGAGATATCTCACTGCTATATGACTTCTTGAGCAGCTTTTCCACAGGGAAAAGTAGCCTGTCACACCAGTGTGAGTATTCCATCCCACATGACTATTAGATTTTTCACTGGAAATAAATCCATACACTGCTTTGTTCCTACACTGGTCCTGTGGGCTTGGGTAATGTCAGTTCACCATTAAAAGCTACAATTGTTCTCAGTGAGCAGAATGTCTGGGGCATAACAAAGTTGCTAAAATCACCAAGGTAACATCATTTTGTTTACTCTCTTGGTACATAAGCCCAGCAACACACTGTGACACCGACATTGGCCAAATCAGTCTTTTTCCAATTTGAATTTTTAACATTTTCTACATAGAGAAATGCTAGACTGTTATTTGTTCCTCAAAATGGATGCATTTCACCTGATAAATGGAATTTTTCCATGGCTGGCTCTTACATGGACTCTTCCCATGTCTCTAACTTTCTTACAGTGACAGTTCTATCACTGTTCTTGGCGACTTCAACATCCACAAAAATAAACCATCTTCTAGCAAATTATCTGAGAGCACTGTTTAAATATCATGCCTCTACATTCCCATTTCCTGTGTCCTTTCAAGCCATGTCAATCAGGTATTTGACTTCACTGCTCCCTGGAATCACTGTTTTCAGGAGTCTCACTGACCTTCAACTTAGCAAATTCAATGGGCAGTCTTGGTCCTTGTATCATTCCTGCTTTTGGTAGAATTTAACATAGTTTATAATTTTTTTCTTCCTGAAGCACTTTTTCCTTGGCTGGGCTTCCTGGTCTCTTTTGTTCTGTACTGGAACATTCAGTTTCCTTGCTAGTCCTTGCTTCTTTGCTTGACTAGATATTGAAGTGTCTCATGGACTGTCTTTATTCCCACTCCCTAGGTCACTTCATAGAGTCTTAAGATTTTAAATATAATCAATATGCTGACAACCATGAATTGGTAGCTCTAGCTCCATCTTTCCTGAGGTCCAGATGCACACATACCAACTGTCTGTCTGGCATTTTCAACTGGCTGCCCAGTATATACTTGAAACATAACATTCCCAAACCAAAACTCTTGATTTCCCATCTCTTGTCTTCTCATATCAGGCTCAGGAATCATCTTGGATTTGTTCCTTTATCTCACATATCCTATCCATCAGCATATCTTTTTTTAAATTTTATTTTAAAGAGGGTAAAATTAAACACAATAAAAAAGAACATAAGAAAGCAATCTAAGAGATATAGATTTCAAAGCAAGACAACCAGAGATCTTCACCATCTATCATATTGTCTCTTGTTTTCTTCCAAATACTTGTCCATATCTTCACATACAGTGAATTCATACAAAACAACATAGTATAAAACTGATCCGAACAGGATGATGGAGGCATTTTAAGTCTTCAAGACCAGACAATAAGGAAGTCAACAATGGCTGTCATAGTATCTCTCAAAATAGCTGTCTATACCTTCACGTCTGTTGAAATTAAACAAAACAAAACAGAGCCAGGCGTGGTGGTTCACACCTGTAATCCCAGCACTCGGGAGGCTGAAGCAGGAGGATCTTTGCAAGTTCGAGACCAGCCTGGCTACAAAGTGAGCTCGAGGCCAGCCTGAACTGCATAGCGAGACCCTGTCACAAAAAGACAAAAACAAAGAAACAAACAAAAAACAACCCAACAACAAAAAAACCAAGACTAAAATCACTCTGAACAAAGAATAATAGTATTGCTGGATTTCACGTCATGATGCTACAGAATCAGCACTGGGTACTGTAGTGTCTCTTTTTCTTCAAAGTAGTTGTTCATTTCATCATGCATAATCAGTTCTCATAAACTTTATAAATTCTACATGTGCATGAGTCTCTATATGTATATCTATCCTTTCTTTATTAGAGGGAAAAACAAAATAAAACGAGACAAAACAAAACAAATTCCTAGAAAAACATGAAATGAAAAAGTCATATAAAACCACAATACAAGGTGATCTACAATGGTTACTATGATATCTTTTGTTATCTTCAATAAAACAGTCTATATCATCAGGCATAGTATAATTGAACATAGCAGTACATAACAATATTAATAAAAACAAAACATTGGAGACATTATAAGACTTCAAAAGCAGTTAATAGTCAAACCAGAGTGGGTATCCTAGTGAATCTTGTCATCTTCAGTGTAGTTGCCTATACTCTCAGACTTGATACTATCAATCATAACAGATTCGAATAAAATCAGTCAATACAAAACAGCGATCTAACAAGCCAGATTCAAATAAGGTCAGTCATAGTAAGACAGTGTAAGTTATACAGAGCTTCAGATTAAGTTAATAGGAAATTAAGGATGATTACCATACTATATCCTGCTATTTTTGGGATAACTGTCTGTGCCCTCAAATCTAGTACAAGTAGACAAACTGGAACAGAATATAATCCATCTAAACAGAGCAGTGAGAATAATGTGGATTTTAAATCCTGATATACTATTAACAATATCCACGGCCTTCCATTTTTAGATAATTCCTCCTTTTTCACTCCCACAGGGTGCACTGCACATTTTGGGTTCCACCAACTCCCTTAGTTTTTAGACTGGAGGGGCAACCTGCTTTACCTCAGTGGTTCCGAACCTTGTCACTCCTGGGCTTGATCTCAAGTTGTATTCATTTACCTACAAAAGCCTCAAGGTTTTCCTTTGGTATAACTGAGTAGTTCAGTTCTCTACTACACAAAAGTATCATGTCTTTCCAACCTATCTGCAGTTGCTGGATGAGTTGCCCTGATTTTTCTTTGGTTCCCTGTCACATAGAGCATTATTTTCTCATATTTGACTTATGGTCCATAAACCCTCTTTCAGGTTAATTATATTTCCTATACAGAGCATCTTGATGGACCCTTTCTTCTGATCTACTCTGCCGGCATTTCTTTTTGTTAGTGTATAAAGGCCATCTATGTTAGAGATTATAGCCAACTTTCACTGCCTCATTTCTGCTATGCTATTTTTCTGCTATTGGTTGTCTACTTTCTCCTTCATTCCATGGTCTGCCCTGTTCATTGAGGCCTCTCTGCCACTGTTCCTGAAATCCTGGTATTTTTTTCTCTCTCTACAATGTTTTTCAGTATTTTTTGTAGGGTTGGATTGGTGGTCACAAATTCCCCCAGTTCCTCTTTGTCATGGAAGCATCTTGTTTCTCCATTAATTTTGAGAGACAGTTTTACAGGGTACATCATTCTGGGTTGGAGGTTATTTTCTTTCAGGGCTTGCAATACTTTGCTCCAAGCTCTTTTTGATTTGATGGTTTGTATCAAGAAGTCTGTCATGATTTTGATGGGTTTTCCTTATAGGTGATCTGTTTCTTTTCTCTGATGGCTTTTAATTTATCTTGTGATGAATTTCTGGGATCTTGATTATTATATGTCTGGGTATAGCTCTGTTTTGGTTGTAGGTGGCTAGAATTCTGTATGCCTCATACATCTGAATATCATTTCCTTTTCCTATGCTTGGCAAGTTTTCCTTAATTACTTCTGTGAATAGCCTTTGTATTTGCTTTGTGTTTATTCCTGCTTCTTCATTCACATTTTTTATTCTTAAGTTATAGATCCTATTGTCATCTTCTAGTCTTTGTAGTGTTATTGCCTGTTTTCTTGTTGTTTTTAAGAGATCTTTTCTTTCGCAATCACACATTGCAAACCTATCTTCAAGTTTTGTTACTCTCTCTAGTTTCTTTCAGGTAATTTTGCTAGCTTTTGATGGAGTTTTTAATTTCCTGGTAATCTCTTTGAATCTGTTTATGTATTCTAGGTTTTTTTTTATATTCTTCATCGAACGTTTCTCTCCTTTTTTGTGTGTCCTTCCATTCTTCCGCCTGTGTCTTCTTGAGAGGTGTTTAGTATTTCTTTTATTAATCTTCTTATATCTTGCTTTACTTGTATTAATATTTCAGTTTTGAGTTCGTCTATGATGTCACGAAGATATCTCTTTATGTCAGCTGATGCCATGTCTGATATTGCATGTTTGCTGCCCTCATTCTCTTCAGAGTTTACCTCTCCTGGAATGATATTCCCTGGGTCGGGTACTGAAAGCTTTTTCTTATTTCTTTCTCTTGCCATGTTTCTGGTTTCTTCCATATAGGTGTATGGTGGAGGTCACAGCCCCTTTCCTTGTTGGTTATGGCTCTTCTGAAGTGTGCTGGCTAGGGATTTCTGCCCTCACCAGTTTGCTGTTGGTCACTGAAGCACAAGCAGGGGGAGCGTAGCCTGGCCCCCTCCCCTCCCCTCTGAGCCAGTCAATCAGTGGGGGACTTCACCATGTTAGTGTGTGCTGCGTGGACAGACCTAGTTTGGGACAACTTCAGGGACAATTTTGTCCCTGGCTATTGGGTCCCAGCCAGGGGCATGACCCAGCCCAAGCAGATCCCACCAATCTGCTCTGGGCAGGAAGCAACCAACTGGTCACTTGTTCAGGCCTGTCCTGCCCCATTCCAATATGTCACCTAGTCAGTTGCCCCTTTCCCATGGGGGTGTCGAATTCCAAGCACTCACTGCAGGTTAATGCAGGTCTCCACACTGGCTCTGTTCTCCATTGGGCTCACAGACCCCCCGAGTTCAGTGCGACTGTGGCTCTGGCTGCAACCACGAGTCTGAGTGGCTCCAGTGAGAGCGCAGTGGCCACGAATCTGAGCGGCTCCTTTCCCTTTAGTGTCTTCCTGGGAAAAAGGATCCATCTCCCTCCGTCTGGTCTTCTCCAGGATGTTTTATTCCAGCATCTGAGCTGTTTCTCTCAGGGAGGCTCCATATTTTGCTGCTTACTGATCCGCCATCTTTAGCTCCCCTCCATCAGCATATCTTATCAACTCTCCAAATATCACCCCATCTGACCACTTTTCATCATTTCTGTCACCGCTACTCATATCTCAAGCTGGATTAGTAAACTAGCTTCCTATCTGGTGTACCTATTTCCACACTTGTCCTTTACCACATGTGTTTTGTAGAGCGATGTGAGTGATCTCTTTACACTATAAATCACATCACATCACATCATAAAACTCCAATGGCATTCCTTCTTATTTTGACTTTACCTGGGCTCACATGCCATGATCCAGGCCCTGCCCACTTCTCTAAATTCACTCTCTGCTGCTCTCAGGTCCCTCATTCCGGTTTTAGCCACAGTGAACCTCCTGCTGTCAATATGTTCAAGCTCATTTTCACCACAGGCCTTGGTATTAGCTGTTTTCCCTGCCTGGATGCTCTTCCATCAGATACCTCCATGGCTTCTTCCCTTACTTCATTGAGGTCTCTGCTCAGATGTCATCTCAGTAAGAGGACTTCACAGGCCACTTTGTCTACCATGCCTCCCCTGCCCTTCCCCACTTGTACTCTTTAATCTCTTACTATTTTAATTTTCTGCATAAGACTTGTCACACCTGAAATTTATTTGCTTGTTTATTAACTGTTATCTCCATGAGATTACAAGCTCCATGAGGGCAGGGATGGTGCCTAAATTGTTCTGTAACCCAGAGCATAGAAGAATGTGTGGCCCAAAGGGGCTTAATACAGTTTTGATAATTAATGACCAACTGACTGAACAGATTTAATAAATGAGTAAATACATTCCCAGAATTGTCTTTCTTCTTTTGTTTGGTGCTGGGGATCGAACTCACTACCTTGTGCTTGCCAAGCAGGCACTTATGCCACTGAGCTAAATCCCCAGCCCTGTCTTTCTTCTTTACCAGTCTTCTCTCCATACTGAGTTTAAACCTGGGATCATTTGCTAGTTTTATTTTGATCCACTTTTTCACACACAGTTCATTAGTGAGAAAACTGCAGTTAGGATTGGTGCTCACTGCAAAAACACTTCAGTGGGAATCTGAACATGTAAAGCCTCCAAGTGGGCCAGAGGTTACCAAACATTTTTGTCACCACTGGCTTGTGTACACTGGTGGTGGTTCCTGAGGGATAGTGACAATAAACAGAGAAATGGAGGCCACTCAAGGGAAATCAAAGAAGATCACATCAGTGGGAGGTCTTTGTGCCCAAGTTTATTGGTTTTATAATCTAAAGGCCTTATATTCTTTCATTTAATAAGCATAATAAAGTAGAAATAGAAAGTCTGCCAGTAACTTTTTAAATATAATTATATATATTTTTATGTATTTTTATACATTATATATTTCATATTATATATATAGTGCAATATATGTCAGAGAGCTTAGTGCAAGGATAATTAGGAAAATATCAACCATACCTGTTATACATGAGGCGCTTGAAATCTTGAAATAAAGTATCTTTATTTTTATCAATAAAACCAATGACGGAATAGCTAACAGAGAGAGAAAAAAAAAACAGAAAACATGCATTATTTCCCACATGGTAGCACATCTAAGCTTCTCTAGGAGTCTATAAGCATTTTGACTGTTAATTATGCAATCAATCATCTAAAAATCTAGTACTGTCCCCCCAGTTTAGGGTTAAAGGACACCCGACTTACTAAGCAGAAGAGACTTTGTTTCTCTTTTTTAGAAGGAAAGCCAACAGTAGCCCCATCAATCTAAGATAATTATTTTCTATAGGTTATTGCTTACCTCAATAAGATGACTTTTAAAAAGATAGCTGTATTTATCATTCAGCTTTCTTAAAATAAAAGCAACACACAGGAACTAATTGTTTCACCTGCTGCAAGGCCAGTGACTCACCTAAGTATCACTCAGTGTTCAGGGTAGGATAAAAGAATCCAAGAAGAACTGCAAAGGATGTGGTGAGAACTGGGTAAGCAGAGGAGAAAAAGGCAGGCAGATCACACAAGGACACAGACAGAATGAAAGGGTGGGAGCAGGCACATGCAGAAACTCTGGAAAGAAACAAGCCCAGAACTCAGGGTTGGAAGGAAGGGGAAGGAAGGGGTTCACAGTCCAGCTGAGATGGTGCCCACAAGAAGAGTGAGTGTGGGAGCCGCAGTGCTGCAGTGCTGGGGTGGCCTCCAGGAGGAGCACACTCCATACTGGGTAGAAGAGGAACCTTGTGAGTAATTAAGCAGAGGCTAGAAGTTGAGCAAATATTATCTCTACAGACAGCCTCTGGTTACAGTTTTGCTCTCTTGCCTGTCAACGTTTTCTTCCTTGACAATCCCACCACAGTAGACAATCCTCAGTTCTCTAGTGCTGACCCCTTGCCTTACATATTTCTTTTCTTTTTTCTTTTTTTTTTTTTGAGACAAGGTTTCACTATGTAGCTTAGACTGGCCTTGACCTCACAGGGATCCTCCTGCCTCAGCCTCCCAAGTGTTGGGATTACAGGTGTGCGCCACCATATCTGGCTTGCAAGAAAATTCTCTTAGGCTGTGCTGCCCATAGACACTTGAAGGACACCATGTCCAAATTATTTCCTTTTCTGTTCCAACTAGGTCTTCTTCCTAATACCTTCCTGTCACTTTTGAATTTTTGAGGTCTGGTGACTCTTAACTTATTCAAACCCAAACAACTCAAAATTCAAGCCCTTAGTTTGGATTTCAGGAGTTACTGTGATTTGATCTCAAGCTACTTTTCCAGATATTTCTAATCTGTGCTACCAAGTGGATAACTCCAACTAAACTAAACTAACTCAACTAAAGGGACTTAGTTGCTACTTCCTAAATTATTACTTAGCATTTTCCCCATTTCTTATAAAAAATAATTCCCAGCACCAAAGATGCATCAACCTCCCTGAGTTTACCAAAACATCTAAGAGTATTGTACTGTTTCCTTATTTGAATTCTTGCTATTATTCATACGACAATTAATTTAGACCATCTTTTATTGCAGGAATATATATATATATGTGTTTGCAGAAATACACAAACATACATATATGCATCTTGCAAGGAAATCTGTTTGCAGAAAGGCACCATGCTTTATAAAGCATTGTGCACACAGAAGATAGTAGAAAACCCAGAAAAAGATTGAAGGGCTTAAGGAGAGAAAGAGAAGCCATTAGTAATACATATCAGCATTCTGGACTGGGAGTCTTGGTACACTGTCTGACTTCTTCCCTAAACTTGCTATGTGACCTTGGGTGAGAATTTTACCTCTTTGGCATAAGTCTACTACTCTAAAATAAAGAGGCTGGACTGGCAGTGTGTGTGTGAGGGTGTCTTAAGGACCTCTGTCTAGCTCTGCATTTATGCCATTTTGCATTATAAGACAGAGCACTATCTAAGTGAGACTTGGATTTTCAGTGAATATCTGTATGGTGCTGGATCCTCTCTCCTTGGTTCTCTAGAACCTGGGAACATGACCAAAGAAAGTGCCATCTGGTGCCACTTCAGCACCGATGGCCAGTATGACAGTTGGCACAATAATTTCAAGGCACATTATCTTACGATTCTAGAATTTTACTTTAAATAAGGAATAGCTAGCTACTCAAATTCTTCAAATGTCTTTTCAGTATTTATAGAAATTATTGTTTGCTTTTTTTCTTTAATTGTTTCCTTTAATGGGTTACATGCAAAGAATTTCTAATGTGAAAAATAAGGAAAAAAGCACATCAGACAGTATAAACAGCAGTGTTCAATGAACAGAGAAAATGTACAAAATTTAGTAGGCTGAAAAATGATGTCCTTCCTCAAACAAAAGATTCCCACATTATTTCCTAGGACCCAGGAATGTACATTTCTACAGTAAAGTATGTGGTTATATTGAGGATCTTGAGAAGAGCTTCTCCTGCAGTATTCAGAGGGGGTCCCAAATGTTTTGACAAGTGTTAAGATAAAAGCAGGGGAGATTTAACTGACACACGAAAGAGGAGGAGGCAACGTGTCACAGAGGTAGAGACTAGAGTGATGCACCCAGAAACCAAGTAATGCCCACAGCCACCAAAAACTGGAAAAGGGGCCATATTCTCCCCTAGCAGCGCCTCCAGAGGGGTGTGGTCCCTGCCAATGCCTTGATCTGATCTGGGTCCCAGAACTGTGAAAGTGTATGTTCTTGGTGTTTTACGAGACTGATCTAGGATAATTTGTTACAGGAGCCTTGGTATCTAAGATATCAAGGTAGTTATATTTTTATACCAGTCTCTACTTTTATTGCAATCAGAAAATGTGTCTTGTAAACATTTTATTACTTCATATATATTTGAAAAATAATATAGTAAGACAACTTTTGCTTATGTAGTTACTCTTAGCTCTTCACAAAAGGGGTGATCAGCATCTCTGAGCTTTGCTCTGCTGTTTTTTCTCTTGCAATGTACCTAATATGTGCCCAGTAAATGTTTAAACACCAAGAGATAATTGAGCTGTGCCATGTTTTTCACAAATGAAAAGATTGAAATATACTGGCATATGAAATGATTGGAAAATGCAAATGAAAACAGCTGAAAGCTTCCCTGGATGCATTTTCCTAGGTGAGGCTGCATGCAAATCACCGTGCTAGGTAGTGAAGATACTCACACCACATGCAAATCACCATGCTAGGTAGTGAAGGAAGATACTCACACCACATCACCTGCATAATGCCGGATTCGAAAATCTCGATCAAACTCCAGGATTTTGTCTGAGGCACAGAGCTAAGAGATCAAGAAGGGAGAATATTTTGAAAACACACATTTTCATTTTCCTAAAAGTGTAGTCTACCCTAATATAGGATGATCATAATATCACAAATCATTATATCATGACTGAACTCACAATGTGTGGAGTTTGACTTAAATATTTGGCTTACATGGTAAACACTGAACTCGTCAGAAATCCACATGGCTGGACTTCATTTGCGGGCTACATTTGCAGTTAACATCCAGTGACTGAGTTCTGGACAATGGAAGTGAAGTGTGTGGCTGCTTCAGGCTAGTAGGAAGTGAGTGACCCTTTTGTACCAGCTGGATGTGGAGGGTAGCCCTCAGAGGATGGGTTAGCCAGATGCTGGAAGAAGCTTGGGTCCCTGATTACAGAGACATCTACTTTTTCTGACACTCAGATCTTGGTTACTATCTTAATGCAGCCCAGCCTACTCTGACTGACACGGTATCTTTCCCCTCAATTATAGAGGTTCACTCTGAGGGCTTACTATTCACTAAGCATATACATCTGAAGCAGCCCTCACAATCTAGACTTGAATAAGTACTGTATTATGACCTTTCTCATACACACATGGAGGATGAGGCTCAGAGAGGCTAGGTCAGTGATGACAAATCTTTTAGAGATTTCAATGATAAGAAACAGCTGGCTGCAGCACATGTGCCAAAGGTTCACCACTACTGGGCAAGGTGATTGGAACAAGATTACACAGCTAGTAAGTGGCAGCCCTGGGAAGAACTCATGAAACTGAATATAATGTTTGTGCTCTTCTATATACATAGTAGACTGGCTCATCTGTCTCTAGGGTGGGACTCCCATTCAGGTCTTCCCTTTGTAGAAGGTCAACCTTCAACAGCTCTTTCTCAACTATTCTCACTTGGGAATAGTAATATGGAAGGACAGTTTCTGCATGGCTCTGAAGGTCTCTGTTACTTCCTGCAATTGTCCTTGTTATATCAGCCTGTAGACTCTGTCAGCCCTGTGAAGGATCAATGCGTAGCCCGTCAGCTCTAAAGCAGAAATCTGAAAACTCATACCAGGTATGGTTACATACAAAAACCACTCAGATTTTAATGTCAGGTAACAAAAAAGTTCCAATTAGGACGGTGGGCTCTACACTGACAATCAGACTGCTAAAGGGATAGTCTATTAATTTGCCAAGTGAGTAATCACAGGAAATTAGAGACAAGACTTCTGAGGCTCAAACCTTGGCTCTACCATCTCCTCATTCTGTCTCCTTTAATATTACTTATCTCAGAGAGCTGCTATGAGGATTAAATGAACTATGGAGACCAAAGCATGTAATAATATACAGAGGAATTATTACAATATGCATTTTTCCTTTCTTCTAACTAATCTCGTTTACAAAACTTATTTATAAAACCCTTAAAGCAAAAGGACCCAAGGGAATATTCTTATATTTGGATACACTGTAAAATCTCAATTGATCTGAAAACAGAAAGTTTTAGATTTTTTACTTATTTTTAAGTTATGTTTTTATGAATTAATTTTTTGTTTTAAAATATTTTATTGTTTATTGGACCATCTGCATGTTTCTTCATAATAATTTTAATGTATAAAAAATTGTTTATGGGCCAGAGATTTAGCTCAGCAGCATAAGTGCCTGCCTTGCAAGCATGTGGTTGTGAGTTCGATCCCCGGTATGAAACAAAACAAAAAAGCAAAAAAAAGAAATAGTTTAGCTCCTAAATGTAATAACTCGTATAAACTAGAAATTATTTTTAATATGCCATTAAGTCTAATTAATCAGTAATTAGTAGCAAATAATAACACCTGGCTCAATAGACAGTGCTAATGGCATTTATTTAATAAAAAGGTTCATTGTGATTAAAATATCTTGACAGCCTGGTTATTTTATTTTTTCCCTTTCATTAGGCAATCTGAGGACTTGTTCTGGAGAAGCCGGAAGAAATAGGCAATTGGTTTGAGATTTCAGAAATCAGGGTTTCCATTAAAAAAAAAAAAAAAAGACATCTCTACAGATAAATTACTGTTTAATATTTTCTATCAAATCAGTGTGGCAAGTATTTAAAACTACAATATATAACTGCTCTTAACAAGACTACTTCAAATATTTAGTTGACAAATCTAATTCATGTATATAAATGGCTAAGGTGAACAATATCACAATGAGGTGGATATGATTTCACACAAGATTAATATTCATTTATTCAAATAAAGATTTAAATAATATTTATTTGGTAATGTCTGTGATGGCTCAATTCAACTTTACAAACATTGACTGGGTATCTACCATCTGGTAGACACAATGCTGGGTGAGTCTCCACAGCCTGAACTGTGATTAAAATGAACATTTATAAACTGTGTCTCAAAGATAGGACATTTGCCTGTGCAGTTCTGTCATCTTTAAATGCGTCACTCTAAATTATTCAGGTTGCTTCTAAGTTTGCACACTGTTCTATCCCCAGCATGGAGGACTACACTTGAAAATGAGAGGCATCCATTAGATACCTGGGGTACAAACTGGGGAATACCTCTAGTTCAGACCTCTTAAAGATCTGTCTATCGTATTTGGGAGGTCAAATTGTGGCATGTTACAAGTCAATTCTCAGTAACAGATTGAGGAGAATATTTTATAAAAACTGGCCTTAAATAAACATTGCCTAGTAATCAATTTCTTGATGTTCTATGCTTTGTCTAGTTAATTGTGGAATTTCTTCATTCTGATTACATAATTTCAAAGAGACGAAAATAGATTTATTCATGTTAAAAAACAGCAGTGCAGATATATATGAAATTACAGAGGAGCAGAAATGTTCATCCCTTGCCTTACAGATGTGAAGCAGTTGAGGTCTGTTTTCCCTTCAGCTTCTGTTTGGAAGACAAACCTGTATTTGTAGGGGAAACGGGGTGAAGATGGTGTGCCCCTCCTTATAACAGATTCTAAACAAACACTAATGGTAAACATATCACATGCAAAGTCTGGCACAAAGGTCTGAAAACCATAGTTGCCACCAATTATTATAGAAATATAGTTTCTTTATGGCATTTTTAAATTGTGAAAAACAGAGTTAAAAGGCTTCCTGTTACTGAAAGAATGAGTTGCTCTGGTACAACCTGAATTAGAATTAGAGATTGTGTTTTAGGAAGTCACATGGTCTAAAGATCGACAGTGGAGCACATACCACATTTTGTACATGAGAATTACAGTAAAGTCAAGGACAAAAGCTCGTTTCTGTGCCAGAATTATCAGATGCAGGGGTAAAATTCTAGCACATGAACAAGGACTCTGCACCTATTGGTTATAAATGACATCATGCTTTCTGAAGAATCCAGGTTTTTTTCCCCCATATCTAGCACATGGGATGGTCTGGAGCTCCCTCTCCTGGACACTGTGATTTTATCAATCTTGTCATTCTATAAACCAAACTGGCAGAAATTAATCTATTAATGGGTGTGTATGACCTCTCTTTTTATTAGAATGGACAGTCTTTTAACTCAGCATATATGGTTATTTAACTCTGTTGAACAGTGAGCAAAATCTTACATACAAATTAAGAGGAAGAAGGTTGTATTAAATACACTACCTTTCGGCTGGAAAAATGGACGTGCTTGCCCAATTTACTGTTCAGAGCTTCCAGGAACATTTCATCGGTGACTTTGCCAACATTCATGCAGGCGTCATCTAGGATTGCAATTATGCCCTTGTGCTGTTGCTCAACAAGGTCCACGATGATCTGGTTGTTGAAGTAATCAATCTGTAAGACATGGGAAGGAAGCAATGTCCAAGAGGCCAGGTCAGGTAACACACAAAGGTCATCCCCACTTTGTTTCAGAAGCTAAGGTAAAGCTACCCTGATGTCAAATGTGTGACTAGCAATCCCGAGGCCTAACACTACAGTTGAGCACACATTCTAATAGATGTCCTTTTTTGTGGGGAGTGGTGAGGATTGAACTTAGGATCTTTTCACTGAGCTATTTTCTCAGCTCTTTATTTTCATTTTGAGACAAGGTCTTGCTAAGCCACTAAATTGCTCAGGCTGGGCTCTAACTTGTGATCCTCTTGCTTAAGCCTCCCATTTAATTTTTTTCTTAACTTTATATTATGACACACCTTGTCAGAAATGAGGATAGCTCAAGTCATAAATAATTAGTGGTACCAGGGATCGAACTCATGACAGTGTGCTTGCAAGGTAGGCGCTTATCCTGCTGAGCTAAATCCCCAGCCCCAAGTCATAAATTTTTTTAAAATTTTATTTTACAGAGAATAAAACAAAAGAGGACAGAACAATGCAGATCAGAACAGAACAATACAAGCAACACAGCACTTCACAACAAGATAACTGGATCTCTCCCCTTACTAATTCTTGTTTTAACCCTGTCTCCAGAGCTCAGTCCTACTCCTTCACACTCTCAGTCCCCCAATCTGTTTGCCATGAACCATAAGCTTCCACTAAGTGCCAACAAATAAACTTAATGTATTATTTGATATTCTACTTGATAGTGAAATTAAAATATTATACAGAACTTGCAGTTTTAGTTATATGAGGTTGAGCGACTCACAACAATAAAACATTTCTTCCAGTTTTCTGAAAGTTAAAAGCATGAGTCTAACAGAATTCTGACATTTTCTGAATACAATATTTAAGAATTATTCTGAGATATAAATATCTATAAATTGTAACACACTTTTCACTTACTTTTACGAGCTGAATGAAGTTATAAATAACTTCTGGTTTTTATCAACTTCAATGTATAAAAAGGTTGGGTAAAAATCCTCCATTACATGTGTTCATTCTGACAGTGTGTAGCACTGACCATAAATGGAGAGCACCCTCTGGCCTAATGCGAGCAAGCTGTGTCACAAAGATGGGCAGTGTATTATCAAATATCAAATATATCAAATATGAGAAGGGTGTTATGTGTCCCTTCTCATACAGAATGTACCTAAACTGAGCACTGTGCCCATCACCTTCCAAAGTTCTTCTTATAATCAAACATTAAAGTGCCAAATACACTCCTATTCCATGCTTTAAAATCCCAGGAATTATTTGACTGTGGGTTTCAGCTCCATTCCTAGTGTTATGAGTTCTTGTTTGTCCCATGAACTGGGAATGTGGAGAACCCCTGTTCAGTTGTTTATTGTAGGTGTCTATTACATTTCCAAATAGAGAGGAAAATTATTTCTATCTCTAGATAAAATATCCTAAAAATACTCAAAAGGCAGGAATTCTACATTAAGGAATAGTTGTTTTTCTTAGATTTTGGGGCTACAGAACTGAGACTAAGTCTTGTCCAGGACAAAATTAAAATTCCAATTATATTATTAGACGCTATTGATGTTTGGTGTATACTCTACTAACTCTTAGGCTAAGTTTAAGGCTGCTTCAAACATTCCTGAAAGAAGAGGCTTTCAAATCAGAAGTTACTCCAACAACCTGGCATTTCTAGGAGGTTCCTTAAGGGTAACAGGGAGGCAGGAGAGATGTGATGGAATGACAAAGGGACATGGGACTCTGGTTTCCCATTCCCTCTCCAAATACAATGTCTCTGTGCAACAGATTTATCTGCTATGCCTGTGGAATCTGAATAACAAGTTTTGTGATGAAATTTGCTATAAAATCTAAGCTTTAGTTATATCATATACTATACAATAGGCATATTCTCAGAAAGTTTTATATAAACTTAATTGAATTATTTTAAACGTGCTAAGAGTGTTCACTTAAGTGTCAAGTTTCCATAGTTAAAATGATCTGTAAACTAAACCATTAAAAGCTTTTAAAAGTGAATGAATCAGAGGGATAACCAGACATTATAAATCTCGTAACAGAAGCTGAAACACAGTCCATGAATTAGGGTATGGGAAAAAAAATGTCAGAATCCAGTCAAGACTCTAAATCTAATAACCAATGTAAAGGACATACAAGAGACAGAAACATATTATTAAGTGACACCTCAGGAATGGGATTAAAAAAATCCAGACTGTGGGAATCACCACAGAACAAATGCTCACTCTTCAACAAAACACTGTAAAAGAGAAAAAGGAAAGGGAGACAGAGGCAGAGAGGGAGGGGGACAAGGAGGCAGAGAGAGATGAAGGAGAAAATCCATAAATGCATGAGAGACTTCTCTACCAATACAATGTAAAAACTTTACTTGGATCCAAATTTTAAAAAAACTGTAATCAACAACAACTACAAGACAACTGAGGAACTGTGAAAGGTGAATATCACCTGGACGGTTGATAATGTTAAGGAATTTTTGTGATGTGATAAGAATACTGTGGTTATAATTTTTATCTTTCAGAGAAATATACTGAAGAATTTACAGAGGAAATAATGAGATGTTTGAGATTTGCTACAATATAACCTGAGGACATACGGGTAGGGCACAGACAGCATGAGAAAGGTAGCTACTGATAATTTAAGGCTGGGTGGGGACAAATGGAGTTAGAATATTACTCCTTGCATGCACATTGGAAATTTTCCATAATAAAATAATTTTTAAAAACAGTCACTATGTTCAGAAGTTTGGGGTTTTAAATAGGAGTATTCTATTAGAAATTCTAATTTTGATGGGAATTGTATGTAGTAACTGTTACCTTAAGATTAGCTTTTGGTTCTCTAGAACAAATATTTCTTGGTTTATTTAGCTCAGAATTTTTGTGTTTTTAGAGTTGTTGATCCTTTTCAGATGTTTGTAATAGCCTATTATAGCTGTTATTTTTCCCTTCATCAACTAAGCTTGTAGATTCATCACTGATTGTTAAAGGATATTTTTGACCAGTACCACTGAATCATGTCTAAAGAACAAGTTTTATAATGAAATTTGTTTTAAAAAAACTGAAGCTTTGGTTATATTGTATACTATACAACATACTCATTCTTAGATTCCTTTAAACTTAACTGAACTTAATTACATTTTTAATGTGCTATAAGAGCTCATTGCTTAAATCAAACTAAGGTAGCCCTTTTATGAAGTAACTGACAACTCTTGGGTTTATTTTTAAGTAGGTAAAATTTATGTTAATACATTTTAAAGAAACTTTTTATGGTATTTTAGTGTTTAACACATGAGAAGGCAAAGATACAGTCTGAGGTAAGAAAGGTACTGTACCATTTTATCTTCTTTTTTTCTGAAGGAAAGGAAATAGAAATATAGGAAGCTAGGAAGAAATATAAAGTTAACTGAAATATTCCATTTAATATAGGGTTTTTACTGCTATTACACTGGATACAGAAAAACAAATACTGACTTTATTGTGTAACTAGATTATAAACACAGTTTCATACTCAGAAACTTATGGAAACTTGAAAGTTAGCACTTTTCCAGTCCATTGTTGAAACTATTTTAAAATACATATAAGAAAAATTATTAAGTCTTACTTCTCTTGTGGGCTGAGGATTTAATGATAGGCAACAAGGAAGCCAAACAAGTCATTCCTTTCAGCTGTGATCTCTGGGGTTTGTAGTGGACCAGTTATTCTCTCTGACTATATCTGACCAGACTACTTGCCTCTGACAACTGTAAAAAGTTTACAAAAAGTCATGACAAAAGGGATGATAACTAAAGGAGATGTAAGATAATGCAGGTATCCCAACATGTGGGTTTCAGAGAATATGACTGTTATCAACTGACGACAGTGAAATGCCATTTAGCTTACAAATTTTGAAGAAAAAAGGAAAGAGGGAGGGAATAAGAACAAAATTTGGAAGCAAATTTCTATAAATTTAAGATAAAACAACTTACGAAATTTGATAAAAATATAGTTTAACTTTTAAAAAATGTTACAATAAAAAGACACTTTGGATTGCCACGAATTCCTCTCAAAACACTGCCCCTTGCTTTGACATATTCACCCTGTCGTCCTTATCACTTTTTGAAGCAGTGCTGCAAGTCCTCTATCACGTCCTACTGTAAACACAGTTGCCAAGTGCCCTCTAACGGAAAGGCAGGCTCATAAAAACATGACGGTATGACCTCATCCTCTTTATTCACTGGATATAGCACCGTGTGATTCCTGGATCTTCCCCACAGTCAAAATAACCATGAAAAATAAACTTTTTGAATTGATTCAGGACGTGGAAGCAGCCACGACAGTGCAACTAAAGATACCCATGAAAGAGGACTTCCTTCAGAAGTGGCAGGATCATCGGGATGTGTACTCAAAGTGAAGGGGAGGGTACTGAGGGGGTGAATGGCACGTGCTTATTTAAACATTCACTGTATACTTGGCTCACACCTCACGCAAATGCTACTAAATTCTAATAGACGCATATGAATCAAGAAGTGCATATGGTAATCAGCCATACAGTGACGTTATATTTATTGGTTGAAAATCTGCATATTCTGGGCACTAATGAGTGAGTCTATCAAATTGGAGAAATTCACCAACATTCAAGAAAATGAACTGGATTTACACATTTCCGAAAGGTTCAGATGTTCAAGTACCCAGGGAGATCAAGAAAGACCTAGAAGGAGAAGCTCAATACGCTATCAGCAGCACATGAGGCACGGGAGAGATTTTCCGCCAGCCGGCACTCACGTGCTTCCACGGGATGCCTTCCCGCTGGTACTCCTCTTGCTCCTGCTTCAGGACCAGCTGAATGAACAGCTGCTGCAGCTTCTCATTGCAGTAATTGATGCAGAACTGTTCAAAGCTACATGAAAAGGGATAATTAAAGTTTAAACAACTTTTTAAAAAGGTTTTATTTTATTTATTTATTTATTTATATTTCCTATCTTTTTGAGACAGGGTCTCACTGTGCAGTTCAGGCTGGCCTTGAACTCCCTCTGTAGCCCAGGCTGGTCTTGAACTTCCAATGACCCTCCTGCCTCAGTCTGCTGAGTGCTGGGATCACAGGTGTGTACCACCAAGCCTGGCTAACCATAAGGTTTTAAGTATCTTAACCAGTTTACCTGTTGTTGTCAAAGATTTCAAAGCCATAGATATCCAAGACACCAATCACAGTGTTTTTCCCGTGGATCGTGGTGTCATAGTTCTTGACCTCAATAATGTCATTGATGCGAGTGACAATCCAACAAAAAAGGCGCTCATATATTGCCTGTGAGGAAAATAACATTGTAACTCCTTGCCTGCTGAGAAAGAGACCTCTGTTTGTATGTGTGATGTCTTAAATTCTAGTCTACCATTTCCTTACTATTTTGTATAAATGGTTTGAGTAGTTTTTTTCTTTTGCAGTGCTGGGATGGAATCCAGGGCCTCACACATGCTCTACCACTGAGTTACACCTCCAATGCTTTTAAAATACTTTATTTTGAGACAAAGTCCTGCTATGTTACCTAAACTGGGCTTAAACTTGCCATCCTTCTACCTCAGACTCCTAAATAGCTGGGATTACAGGCGTGAGCCACCACATCCGGCTGTAATTTGGACTTTTAAAAGACTATCAATTATTACGTGTATCCCAACTACATTCCCCAGACATGTTCCCATGCCCTATTATGTTGATAATATGCTTATTTCCTTGTATAAACCACGTAATTGTTTCATTGTTAATTTCATCAAATCTAAAAAATTGGGGACTGAATTAATGCTCTACTAAAACTCTTAGTTCTAAAAGCAGAAATAATACTGATTTCTAATTCTATATAAGAGTCTGAGCCATAAGGCCAAGGTTTGAAATTCCCTGAGAATCAAACACACAACCACCACCCAAAGACACACATTCTAGGATGCCACACACGGCACATACACATCTTGATACACCATGATCCGTAATATTACATCTTTAGTTTTTAAAATAATTTTTTAAAAGAGAATAAAACCAACCAAAATAAAACAGAAAAAAGCCAATAAAAACAAACAGTGCAAGTGATACAGAATTTCAAAACAAGATAACAGGCAATCAACAATGGCTACCATAATGCCTCTTGTCTTCAAAATAGCTGCCCATACCATCAGACATAGTAAAATCAAAACAAACAGATCAGAATAGAATCAATGTAAACAAAACAATGAATGCAATACAGGACTTCGACACAAGATAATGTCTTGTTTGATTTTATTATATCTGATGGCATGGGCAGCTGTTTCAAAGATAACAAGATATATTATGGTAGCCATTGTGGATTTACATCTTTACATCTTTAGAAAGCCCTTTCTTGCCTCCCTGCTCCAGACACCCACTCTCTTCTCCTGTCTTCACCACCCTTTATTCTCTAACCCTCTCCAGACTTCACTGATGTCCTCCTATTATTTCACTGACATGGTTCACCTAGAATCCCAGCTACCTCTGTACACATACTTTCTTGTGGTATATGTGGACATCTCAGCTTCTCCATGTCACTCAACCTACTTTTCTGTTCTCAAAATACTTTTCTCTCTGGAATTGATACTACCATCCTTCCTTAATTTCCTTTGCTTTATTGGTTGATCTTCAGGTGACTTTTGGGAGGGTCTCCTCCGCTACTTGACCTCTTAAAAACTGGAGTTCTTCCTGATTCTGTTCTCACTGTTTAACACCTTCTGAGTTATCTCAACCAGTGTTCTATAAGCCTGATATAATCTGACTCCCACAAGTGTTATCACAATCCAGACCCAACTGCCTGGCTCTGCACTCAGGGATTGACTGTGTATCTCACAATGATTTGTAGATGTTTCACACCCACTTCAAACTCATGCCCTGTCAAAATTCTTAACCTTTTTCACCTCTAAAAACTGTTCTTACCCTACTTTGAGCCCCAAATAAATTGCACAAGATGCTTAGGAACTCATTCATTCATTCAATAACTATTTGCTGAGGATTTACTATGTACAGTTGGTTGGAGATACAGTACTAAGTGAACACAAACACAATCTCAGTCTCCAAAAGGCCTAGGGAACAAAGCGAAAGAAAATATCATACATACATACATACATACATACATTCTCTCTCTGTCTCTCTCTCATATTCATATGTGCTAAATAAACTTCATGATAGCTGAGAGAAATCTAATATATTCAGTGTTACAGGGGCAGGGAAAGCTTCTTATAGAAACTGATGCTTGGGCTGAGGTCAGCAAGATAAGTAAGTGGTAGCAAGGCAAGAGGTGAGAGAGGACCAATCCATGCAGAGGAAATAGCATGTGCAAAGGTCCTGTGACTGGAAGGAGAAAGTGATAAAAGTAACTTGTGAGGCTGCAGAGAAGACTAAAGTGCTAGAATAAAGAAAGATGCCTGGAAGAGAGTATGAAATGAGGCAAGAGGGACGGAGTAGAGCCAGACTATGCTAAGGTAACATGTTTGAGTCCCTCATTCCCATAGTTGGTCAGACTTCCTGGCAGTGACAGTCACAGCTTGGGGTTTCACTGAGCCTGTGATGTCCAGAAAGCCCCAACACTGAACCTAACCACTGAATTTGATTTGGTTTGCAACCGTAGAAAGAACTAAGCTTGTAAGTGAAGGCAGCACTGATGTTTCTAAAAGCTGCTGTCAGGGGATGTCAGGAGATGTCTGGGGGCCTCTCACAGGAGTGTGCCCATGCCACAGAGGAGAGCCGCCACAGCCACAGCATGCAACTAAAATCTTACCTTAGCAAAGGCATCTCTGCCGTAGCTAGCTTCTTGTTCCGTGTGCTGTTTGTCGATAATGTCACGGCCTGTGGCTACAGTACGGAAAAGAAGGGCTTTCTCCACCATGTCTGTCTTAGTAGAGAGCAATTCCGCTATGATAGATACCACTTTGCCATTCTCAATAAGAGGCGTGTCGCCATCCACTACAAACTTTAAATTTCCCTGTGTTAAAAAATGAAAAAGACACATGTCCAGTGAAGTTCTGAAACTTTATACCAAGAATGTATTTGTCAATGTAAATATAATTCTAATGACACCATGTATGGCAACACTCGAAAACTTAGCACATCATCTGTCTTTTTCTCTTCTATGGGCACTTTTCTATCTTTTGATTTTTGGTATCTGTTTTGATAAAAATTCTACATTTTTATGCAATCAAATCTATGAATCTTTGCCTTAGAGGTTTTCTTTCTTTTATGTCTTAGATCTCTTCTACTGCAAAAGTTTAATGAGTATTTGATATTTTCTTTGAATACCAAAATAGTTTTTTCTTACTCATTGAAATCTTTAATCCACTCAACTTATTTTCGTGTGTGTGGTAATGTAACAACCTAACTTTATTTTTTCAGGTGATTAGTGCTTTGGCATTATTTATGGAATAGCTAGCTTTTCCTCCAGATTTGAAATGACACTACTTATATATATTAAATTTCCTAAGAGTCTGAGTCTATGTATTTATTTATTTATTTATTTATTTATTGGTATCAAGGATTGAACTCATGACCTCAAGCTTGCCAGGCAGGCACTTGTGCCACTGAGCTAAATCCCCTATTTATATTTTACTCACTCAATAAACAATAAACAATGCTTATTAACCAACTACCAATGTCTAGTATGTATAACAATCTAGGGCGGGGCATATAGCTCAGTAGCACAAGTACCTGCTCGCAAGTGCAATGTCCTGAGTTTGATTTTGTGAATATATAACCTTACAATGTCGATCTGGATTCAAATCTAGACAAATATTACCTTTCATTTTAACATAGCAAGATTTAACTCTGATTTAAGAGATGTATAGAGGCGTCCTGAGTTTGATTCCCAGTACAAAAAAACAAAAAAACCCAAACATTGATTAATTTGACCTGAAGCTGAATTTGTGCAACAAATTTTAAAGTGTTCTAGCTTTTACTAGCACTTTAAATTTAGAATTAAGTGTCTTTCCCCTTCTTTTTTTTCCCCCTTCTTCCGCCAAGCTATTCTTCTTTGATATGTTGTATTTGATCTTCTTATAGGCTTATTATTTCTCATGCTAAAGTAATGAGGTCAAGTTAAAAACAAAATAAAATTCATACTTGGATTATTTATACACTAATTTGAAGACATGAGAAATTAATATATATTAGTCTTCCTAGTCAGGAATGTTTATTTGTAGCATATATTGCTATGTAATATTTTCATACAGATCTACAATTTTTGTTTGTTTGTTTTTTGCCTTTCTTGAGATGGTCTCACTATGCAGTTCAGGATGGCCTTGAGCTCACTTTGTAGCCCAGACTGGTCTCCAACTTGCAATGATCCTCCTGCCTCAGCCTTCTGAGTGCTGGAATTACAGGCATGTGCCACGACATGCCTCTATACATTTCTTGATTCAGAGTTAAATCTTGCTATATTAAAATGAAAGGTAATTTTTGTCTAGACTTGAATGAATCCAGGTTGACATTGTAAGGTTACATACTCACAAAATCTTGAACATCTCTATATTAAGGGTAGTAAGAAAGCTCCAGAACATGGCTGCCTCACTTCTTCAAAGTCTGGGTCTGTGTACTGACTGCTCTGTGGTGTTGGCACTACAATGAGCTCGCTGCACCTTTGAGGCAACCATGTTAGGCTTTGGGATTCATTCCTCAACCTGAGAAATGAGACAATCAAAATCCAGCTCTAATTATTTATAACTCTATGTTTCAAATGCCATGAGACATTTGTTCTTTTAGTAATAACATCATTGCTGAGTTATTTTCTCCTTGAAATTAACCAATTCAAGGTTTGATGATATGGATAAGACAATTAACTGAAATCACAGTCCCAAAACTTTTATGGCTTGAAAACCCCAAAAAATGGAGACAGCTACAGAGTAATTTCTTCAAAATGTGAGCAAAGTTTTCTCTAAATAAATTACTTTTTAAAATCTACCTGGAATAAACTGAAATCTTTTGAAGGAGCACTCTGAGTCCCTATGAAGAAAACACATTTTGAGAGATATCTCTACTCACCAAGTGAAGAATAGCAGCCAAAATTTTATATACTGTTTGAATCTCCTCGGGTTTGAAGCCAATTACTTTCATGGCATCAGCTACTACTTTGAATTCTGCAGCATCATTGATAGAAGACTAGAAATAAAAATGGAAAACTTAAGTCACCAATATTTCACAATTATCAAACTAAACTCAAGTTCAACCAAGGTCTTGATGCTTTGGTCGTAATCACTTGAGGGGATCACCAGAGAAAATTAAAATTACTTCAAGAGTGGAAGCATCATTTGGTACATACAAAGCCCACTTGTGCATGAAAGCTAATACCCAAAATGGGCTCTGTGCACTTTTCTGAAGCTGCTATCCTGAGTTGGCATAGAGAAGCTGATCCCAGCCTCATGATCTGTAAAGGCAATGGCATGGGATGTGAGATCAGAAGGGCAAATATCGAATGTGGGAGCTTCCAAAATATATGGCTGGAATTATCACTTGTGGCTCTTTATTTCAAAATTCATCTCATACAAGCTAGTAACGTCTCTCCCACTGTTGTATAATTGGGCTTCTTATTTCTCAGGTGAGGAAAAGCAGGTTTCTGAAGCATGTGGCAAGTATTTATTCTATAATAAAAAAGATGTATTACTCTTTTAGCTGGGTGAAAAATACAAGAAATTTTAAAAGAAAATGATTTAAGATGTGGCAAGTATTTATTTTAAAATTTTTTTATATTATTCATCTTATTAGATTAGCTATATTTTCATTGTTATCCACAGAAATGATACTTAGATTTTTGCAATTAATTTTTCATTCTTTGACTTTAGTTTATGCAAATTTTTAATGCTCACCTAAGAGCAGAAATACTTGTCTGAAAATTAACTGAAAATAAAATAATAGAGGACACCACTTGGCCTTTCTGAGAATTGCCAAAGGTATTTAAAGATGCACAGAGCATGGTAAAACCTACACTTTTAAGAAGGCAGAGACTAACAATATTTGTTTTCAGTCAGATTGTCATATTAACCATATTACTTTTAACCAAGTCATACTGAATTCCCATAGAAAGTATTAACATTCAGCCTTTTTTTTCTAAGTTAAATTCAACTTAAGTTTCTTTTTCATTGAAGTTTTCTGATTCTACTTCTCCTTTATTTTTTTTCCTCTCTCTCTAACAAAAAACAAAGTAAGAACACCGGGTCATAATCAAAACCTAGAATAAAGCTGAATTAAAATGAAACAATATGCTTAAACCTTACCATCCAGAGATAATTACTGATAACAGTTTGTGTATATATTTTTAAGTTAAAGCATTCAACAAATCCTGATTAAAGAAATGTTTTTATTACATTACAACATAATCATTATTAACTTTCCATGAAAATGCAGATTACCATAATTTTAACAACTACAAAGTAGTCATATTATATATATTTTAATAAGGCCTAAAATGCAGATTATCTATGCACCTTTTCTTAATAAACAATTAAAATTGTGATCTATGAGCCAGGCACAATGGTATATGCCAGCAATCCTAGCTCTGAGGGAAAGTGAGACAAGAGGGTCACAAATTTTGAGCCCCACCAGGGCAACTTAGTAAGATGTCGTCTCAAAGAGGAAAAAAAAAAAAGAAAGAAAAGAAAAGAAAAGAAAAGAAGAAAGGGCTGGGGATGTAGCTCAATGGTAGGGCACTCCTGGGTTTGATCCCCCGTATCCCAATCAAAAAAAAACAAAAATGCTATCTATGTTCTCCATCTCTTATTCTATGCATTTATATACCTTCCCTTCCACAAAATAGGATAATACAATTACTATTTTATAATCTACCATGAACAAACTAATGTACTATTGGTGCCATAAAATGACAAGCAGAAAACTAATTAGAAATAAAGACCACAACTGTGCCTGCTTATGTGCACGCAAGCACTTATATGCAGAGGAAGAGGAAAAAATGGATAATTCTGAGAGCCAAGAATACATAGAAATGCCCCAAGGATCAAAAAAACTATTTCTAGGATATATCAAAATCAATATTTAAAAAAATGCAGTGAATGGAGAATTAAAGTGCTTTTAATTCAAGTTTGTTTTACCAACTTGGCTTTGGCTAAAATCTTAGGAGGCAGATTTCCTAGTTCTGCTAATATTTTTAGAGCATCAAATGAAATAGGATTAAAAATTAAGAGAATATAGAAACTACTATATTCAGACGTTAGATGGTGACAAAATACAGCAATAGATTATTAAGCAAAGTTGTCAATTCAATAATGTACTGCATCTTTGTATTTGAGAATTTTAAAAATAGAGCAGAATAGAAGAAACATTTATCTGACTAAAGGCAGGAAGCTCAGGCAGATAAATATTCAATGTCCCTTCTGATCTTTGTCTGATTCTATATCTGAGAAGTCTGAGAGAGGAAATTCTTACCTTTAATTGAGCTCCAACATGAATATAGTTGTAGGATGAAAGAGATTTTTGGAGATGTAGAGAGCGTAGTATCTGCTCTGAACCTCCCTGGAGTAGCTGAAAAATATTTAATTGGGAATAAATTGGTAAAATATAAATTGAAACCAAATATATCAAATATCCTAGCTTAGCAGTAATCTAGCCTTTACTTATTCTCAGATCTTAGTTTATTTAGGTCTTTCCATTTCTAGCTTTGAAGTGTATATGTGTTTTAACCTGGGTAAATGGCTTTGGTGTCATCAGTTTTGAGGAATGCTGTCACACAGTCATGAAGAAGGTCACTTAAAAAGTCTTGGCTCACTCACAGATGTAACTAGTTGGAAAATTCTTGCTTTGAATGTGGTCATGTGCAAAACAGAATGCCTTGCCCTGAAGTGGCCACTTTCTTAGCAGTCTTATTAAGGAAAGGATATTGCTGTGTGTAAGAATTTAGAATAAGTCAAATTAGGGGGAGTAAGAGGCATCAGCAGACATCCAGTGCTGAGTCACATGCACAATGAGGCAGACTTTCCTCCTCAGCTGTGTACCTCGGGGAAGGAGGGCACCCGGGAGCCATGACATCGGCGTCAGTTTATCACATGTGAAAACCACAAGGGAAGTTGTGAGTTCTTGAAATACACAGCTCTTTTATACTGGGTAGAAAAATGGTTTATTGAAAACATGGCAAACTGTCAACAAAAACACAAATACAAAACTGATAGCCCTTTTATACAGAGCATGACTTTGGAAGGCACTGTGTTCAAATTCTCCATAGTAAACTGACTGCTTTGGTGTACTTGAAGGTATAATCGTTAGATTTTTTTAAATTAAATTTTTAAACAAATATACTAGAACTTGTATAAACAACTGAGTAGTGTTTATTAAAACAGCTTTCTAGCTGAACTCAACATTGTATTCAATTGCACTATCATTATGCAATCACCCTCAAAGACAGTTTACACATGGAAACCAACCTTATTCATTCAGTTTTATTTTGTAAAAATACAAAATGATACTGTTTAATCTGATCAGCCAACTTATTTATCAGCCTTGGTTTATATCACTTTGGGTTTTAAAAATTATAACATTGTATCACGCTTATTCTCTGAAAGTAGATTTCCAGCAGGAGAGATATTTAAAGTGGTTTATTTTAGATTCTAATAGCATTCCCAAAAGAAGCATTCAATTTTTTTCCCCTATGCTTTTTTCCCTATGATGGGATAAAGAAGACAATTTTCTCCTGAGTTTATAAATACTGGTTATTTTTTAAGGTAATCATATTGCTTTAATAATTGCTAAGAACAAAATAAATTTGCATTCTCATCTCTGAAAAATAAACAAAATTTATTTTGTTCTTAGCAATTATTAAAGCAATATGATTACCTTAAAAAATAACCAGTATTTATATAAGAACAAAAGCTTCAATTCAAAATAAAAAATAAAATAAATTTAATAACTTTAGAATGTACTGTGGTTGTTAAACAGATATTTGCATTGGAAGGAAATGTGATTAAAAAATAAAAAGGAAATGTAAGTGATGCTCAACCTGGCAGTCATTTGATTGGCTAACCACACGCCAGTTCTTACTGTGCTTGTGCTAATCAGATCACTTAAGAGGGGAAGGGTGTATGCATGTATGTTAGCATGCATAATATGTGAGCTAATTGAAGTAAGAGAGGTATAGGACAGAGGAGGATACGCTATGAAAATATTCATTTCCTTCACAGTGGGGCACATGATCAAATCTCTGCATTACAGAGTACTAACCTGATAGAAAGAATGAAAGCTTCTTTCTCCTGGCTGTTGCACAATCACTCGAGACTAAGAAAAAACACATTAAAATGGTTTATCTGAAATTGTACTCACAAAATAAAATGGAAGCCACATTCTAGAGTTTGTTTGTTTAAATCTACATACAGTACATTTAAGTGTCCTGAAGACTCTACACTGTACTCACTTAAGACCAGGCCTTTTCAAGTTTCCTTGGCAACTATTTACTAATTCATTTTATTGCTTAAAACAGAGGTCACTACTTTCTGAAGACTGGAGGTGGCATGACTTTTTTTCTTTAAATCTAGAGTCTCTAGATGGTCTCTGTATTCTAAACATTCCTTTCCCTGAGAGTTTCCAGCACTTCAAAGATCCATGTCAGTTGAGCAAGTTCAGTTCCTAGAGACCACCGCCTTAGATGGTTCAGAAAGACTACTATTAGGAGAGGGCTCCAAATGTGTTCACAGAGATCCTTTTTTTGAATATGTACATACAATGAAGTAATAACACATTCTAGGGGGACAAAAGACAGATAATACTAGGCATTTTCCTGTCATTTTTCAACTGACCGATTAAGAATTCTTCAGAGTCTGACCTTAATATAACAAGTGAAAACAGAGATTATTCTGTATTATATTGCCATGAAAAATGTTTTGCAGTAACTGGGACAGGTAACCCCTTAACTGAGAAGGCATCATCAGCTTAGGTCACAGCATAACTTGAGGTGGAGACTCTACTTGTAAGGTACAAGCTAAACTGTGAAACTCAGGCCGAATGCCATGTGTGTCCTTGAAGTCAGGTGCGGTGATAATCAAGGTTAGGACACAATCTCTTGGCAGTCTCAAGGGGAAAGCTTTAATTGAACTTTTCTACAAACTGGGCCTAACATTCACATAGGCAGATATAAATGCATTTTAAATTTTCACTGAAATGCTTCATAATTAGGAGGTTAAGATCATGAAATACATACATGGTGCTATGAAACAGTGAATGAAGAAAATCTAGAAAGAAATTTCAAATTCACTGATATTAAAATGGATGCAAGAAGATGATGGATAGAAAAACTAGCTCTAATTAGTTCTAAATTGGCTTTTGGTTAAATCTTAGCCAAAAGTTGGCACATACTCATATCCCTGCTCCCTTACATACACACCTCTAAATCAATACCTGAAAAGTTGGTGATTTAATATTGTAAGTACTAATAAAAGAATACAGAGGGCACTATCTTATCACAGGAAGCTAATTTGAGGATAGTAAGCAGGATTAAACGCTAGTTTAAGTCAATAAATGAGACTCTACATATTTAATCAAGTATTTTTAAAACATTTAGCACTTACAAATATTACCCTGAAATTAAGCACATTTTACCTTTTCTAATAAGTAGTTATTGATATGTCCACCAATCGGGTCTCCCTTGAAGTCAAAGTTGATGTCCATGTATTTTCCAAACCTGCTTGAGTTGTCATTACGATTGGTTTTGGCATTTCCAAAAGCTTCCAAAACACAGTTGGACTTAAGCAACATATTCTTCACTCTTTAATACAGATACATTAAAGTCACTGTAAAAGGTTTCAGAGGCTAGGACTTTTAAAAAACTGGATTTTGCTAAACACATGCAAACATTTACACAAAGATGCCAACTACAGTACTGTTTCAATATTAAAAAAAATACAAACAACTGAAGTGGTAACCAATAGGGACAGATAAAAATATATTTTTACTTCCTAATAGTGGAATGCTATAAAAATGTTAAAAACAAAGTACAGTATATGTACTAACATTGGAAGATGTTCAGAATATATTGATGAACATGAAAACAAATTGAAAATCAGTATGTGTTGCAGGCTTGTGTGTGTGTGCATGCACATGCATTTGAGTGTCTTGTGCACCTACATGTGTTAAAATCTGAAGGCAAAAGCACATGTTACTATGGTTATTTAGGTAACAGGTTGATGGAGTGAGCAATGACCAGATTTCAGGGAATTTTTACTTTCAACTTAATTCTGTAATGTTTTGTTTTTTCTTTCAACTGAACATATTTCATTTACATAAAACATTTAAAAAGATATGCTCTGAAAAGAAAGTGGTGATAGAGAAAAGATAAAACATTTTAAAGTATGTGTTTATAAAGTTTCAAATGGTGAGATTTTATTGCACTTAGTTATCCATCATAAACTTAGTCTTTACTAACTGAGAATTGTTCATTATTTTCTTTGAAGCTGTATGTAATCTCTTCTTTGTACCAGTCACTTAATGCATTTTTATTTCAATGGATGTTAACATTTTGCAGAGCAGTCCCTCCCAATGGACACATCCTAACTTCATGCATCTCCTTATGTCCTTATTTGTATTTCATTGACAAAATCCTCTCAAGAGTCATATCTGCAGAATTAACTGTGACTTCTGAAATAACCTGATATAGCAGATCTAGTTCTTCCAACAGTTAACATGATTGATCCTTTATCTCTTCATGATTGAAAGTACTGTACACTTTTAAAATTTGATGTGTGTGGGGGTACTGCTTGCTTGCTTAAAAAGGAAGCTGTGATAAGTTATTAACATACTCCTGTGAAAGACTAGTAAATTTACATATGCCTTGCTGTACTAGACAGTACTAGAATTAAACAGGTTCTCTGTACTCTCCCAAGCTCTAAAGGGAATTAAGAAACTCCATCAAATGTTTGCCCCTGTCTTATTAGACTGCAAAGTCAGAATCAGAAGTGGGGATATGTCAAAATCAATTATTCTGTCAATTCTAGCAATTATGCCCAACAGTGATGAAAAGAGAAAGTCCACACAGGGTTCTTGAGTATAAATTCTCTTCTTTCACATCAACTCAGTATCTCATCTTTCTGTTCACGAAACAGAAGGCTGTGATGTGGACGTGAGGTGTAATTCTTCAATAAATTAAGATTTGGCTTCAAAGCAATCAGTTAGGAAAACATTTTCTTTTCTTTTTAAAAAAGCTTCATCACATGAAAAAAAATCAAGTCACATTGGTTTATAGCCAAATTTGGTGCCAAAACTGGGGTCCCCACTGGGTGTGGTAGTACATGCTTGTAAACCCAGCACTCTGGAGCTGAGGCAGGAGTACATATTCAAGCGCAGGCAACTTGGTCAGATCCTGTCTCAAAATAAAAATAATTAAAAAGGGCTGGGGATATAGCTTGATGTGAAAGCTCCAAATTCAATTGCTAGTACTGAAAAAAAAAAAATGTATGGGGCCCCAGATGGCACAGACCAGCTTTACTGTTCACCTCACCATGAGCTGCAGCCTGGGATGGCATGAGATCCTTTTAGTAGGGAATCTTACTGGGGATGCCCCCAGCAGTGGGTTCTGGTTATAACAATGATGGAAAGGCATGGGTCTGCCTTCCACAGTCCTGCTTCACTCAGAATATAATTTTAAAAACAGAGATATGGGAACCTTGCTTAAATAATAAAACCTCCCAGGGTAAATTATAACAATTCTGCTGACCCAAAGTTATAAACTACAATGGGGATACTTTCAATTGGGTCAGAGTAGTCTTTTAAAAAATAACTTGCTAAAGCTTACCTCAGTAGTATTTTTCTATTAAATAACAAATCTAGAAATGGACACAGTGATACTAATAAAAATAGAGGCACAATATGCAGTCTGATAAAGCAGATTAAACATTTAAAAATGCTTGGCACATGCAATGTATATCTAGCTGAACCTGCATAGAAAGCAAAGCTCTTTTCAGTTTCCTCCCACTCTACAGTGCTCTTACCTTTCAACCTCTGCTCTCTGGCTGGGGTTGGTGATGGCCGCAATGTACTGCATGATGTACTTACTGGCTTCCGTTTTACCAGCTCCACTTTCCCCTAGAGGGAAAAATTTAACATCACCATTGAAACGAAGAGTAAAGTAATTTCCATAGAGTAACTTTAAATTGTGGTGTTATTCATTTAAATTCCCAGTGTTGCTTTTTTTTTTTTTTGCGTTTATTTTGTCCCACACTAATTCTAACAGATTTGAACACGTTGGGGGAAAAAAACTACTATAGGAGTAAAATACAGCATAGACTACAAATCAAGACTTGTTAGGAAAACAATATCAAAGATGAATTGTGGCCAACTACTGGATGTGGTGATGCATGCCTGCTCTCTATGAGACTAAGGCAGGAGTTTGAATCCTGCCCGGGAAACTTAGTGACTTAGCAAGATCTTGTCTTAAAATAAAAAAGGGCTCTGGATATAGCCCAGTGCAAAAGCCTTGGGTTCAATCCTCAGTATTAGGGGAATAAACTGTGATAATCTAAGTCTTTAGAGTTTACAACGAGGCAATGATCCCTAAGACTACTATAAATAAAATGAGGTAGTAGCCACAGCTAAATTCATATAATCTTATTTTTGATACTTTTTTATTTCAAAGGCAATAACATAATTTTTTTTAAACTAAATTTTGAGCCAGGTGCCATGGCATGCAACCAGAAAACCTGCTACTTGAGAAGCCAAGCCAGACTGCTGAGCCTAGGAGCTCAAGACCAGCCAAGGCACCATAGTGAGATCCTGACTCTTACAAAAACAAAACAACTTACAGTGATTTTAGGAAACATAAAATAGCACGTCCCAATATAAGATATCATTACAATGCCATGACAATTAGGGTAAGTGGTGGTAGAGGAGAAATAGGATCAATTTGCAAGTTCTACCTGTGTCTTCTCACTCAAATATTTCACTGAAAGAAACTTCTCCTATGGAAATACTTAAAAGTATTAACATAATCAAGTAAGAGCAACAATATACTTCAGAGGCTTTAAAAAATGTTCTGTAGATCACACTGTATGTTGTACCTACAATCTGAAAATAATAACCCTGTAATTAGAGAACTGGGTAAACAAGATAAGATTTAACGATTCAGTGGCCCACTACATGACTGTTAAAAGACAATGTGCAGCTCTAGAGGAAGTCCATTGAATCAAGGCCCACAGTACATTGCTGAATGGAGAAACAAGTTCTGCAGTGGCAATTGTAATTCTATGGTTTTATTTTCCTTGACAGTTTTTATTTTTGATTAGTATGTCTGGAGTACACAATGATTATATTCCTTGTGGGGAGCCGGTATACATACACAACACATCTTAATTTTTCCATTCTCTTCCCCTTCTCTCATTCTTCCCTCTCTTTATCTTTTGGTCCCCTTCCTTTTTGTAAAAGATCTATCTCCCTATTTCCTATTATCTATCTTTTAAGTCGGTCTTTGTATTTTGGGTTTCTCATATAAGAGAAACCATATATTTAAGCTTACGCATCTGATTTATTTTACTTAACACTAAGGGATCAAGGTGCATCTACTTTCCTACAAATGACTCAAAGCGTACCCTTCTTTAAGGCATAGTAGTACTCCACTGCATATAACTACCACCTTTCTTTATCCATTTATCTGTTGATGGACATATAAGCTGCTTCCAAGATTTAGCTACTATGAGTTTTACTGCTTAAATATAGGTATGCATGCATTGCTGTGATGTGTCTTTGGGAAGATTCAGAAGGGGAACAGCTGTGTCAAATGGAATAGTGTTAAGTTTCTGAGGAATCTACACTGATTTCCATAATGGTCTACTGGTTTTCATTCCCACTATAATATAGCAGGGTTCCTTTTCCCCACAGCCTTACCCCCACTTATTCTTATTTTTTTTCTGGAATAAGATGGAATCTTAGTATTTATTGTTTTAACTTGTATTTCTCTAGTGGCCAGTGATGTTGAACATTTTTTCATGTATCTATTGGATTTTTTCTGAGAAATATCTATTCATTTCAGTTGCCCATTTTCTTGACTGGGTCTTTTATTTTGGGGAGTCTAATTTTTTTTGAGTTCTTTTTTTTATTTAAAGAGGAAAAAAAAAACAGGAAAAAAGGGAAGCAACAATACAAAATTCCAAAAAAAAAAAGAAATATAATAAAATAAATACTAAGAAGTCACTAGTTGACAAATTACATAATGTCATCTTTGAAATAGTTGTTCAAATTACAGAATTAAAGCACATAAAGTAGACATTCAAACCATGAGACTGTAAATAGTTCTGCTCAACGATCCAACAAAAACTTAGTAATATGGTTATCAATCCTACACACTTGAACATACATGCAGTTATATCCTTTAGAGCACTTTCTTTTCCTCTCTTTTTTACAATAGAAATTACACATTTTGGGTTTTATTACTTATACATTTATTATTACTTTTTTTTAGTTGATAAATTACATATTGTCCTCTTAGAAATAACTGTTCAAGTTACAAAATAAAAGCATACAGGGCCCGCCCTACCACCGGGAACTCAGCACAGGTCTGCCTCAGGGGTAGGCTGCCCGGAACCTCCACCGTGGGCCCGCCCTGCCACCGGAAACTCAGCACAAGCCCGCCTCAGGGATAGGCTGCCCGGAACCTCCACTGAGGGCCTGCCCTGCCACTGGGAACTCAGTGCAGGCCCACCTCAGGGGTAGGCTGCCCAGAACCTCCACCGTGGGCCCGCCCTGCTACCGGGAACATCGAGGAGGCCCGCCCAAGACTGAAAACTGCCCTGGACTGCTACAGACGGGCCCACCTTCCCACCTGGAACATTAGAAGAACTCAGCGGGATCCAGTTAGTGTGAGAAAATTTGGAACTTTGCTCCCAGGTGGCGAACTTTGGACTACAGCGGATTGACTGTATCAGTGTGGTGAGTATACCCCTAAAATAGAGGTGTACAGGGGATAAATAGGGCCAGTAGTAAAACCCCCTCCAACCAACTGTAAGACTTTGGTGTGTCTGAAAAAAATGTGTGTGATCCCCTCCTACACATAGAAAATACCAAGCAGAGTGAAAATGACAAAACGAAAAAGCAAAACACAGTCTCAAACATATAGTTCACCAGAAGCAAGTATAAGAGACATTGAAATAGAGGACCCCAAAAGTAACACACTGGGAATCTCTGAAAAGATAGCCAGTGAAATAAAAAAACAACTGCATCAGGCTATAGAGGAAATCAAATTAGAAGTACTCTCCCATGTAAAGATAGAAATAACAACTTTAGTAAAGGAGTTGTTGAATGCAGCTAAAGAAGAACTAGAGAAAAAAGTACATGA